>JAZAYU010000077.1:728296-922674 GCA_038501625.1 Corbicula japonica
ATATGTTTGTGTGCTTTTGCATGCAACATTGTTGAGCCGATAAGTGGGTTGGAGTCTTTTCACCAAGACAACTTGTACTTGTTTTGTGATGTGAGAACCTGTTGGGGCAAGTGTGAGGTTGGTGCACCCTAGAACCTGGTTTAAACCCCCAGTGGAAATTTGATTTGCCACTGACCGTTCCAAGGCGGTAACCCCTCGGGTTCTCATTTTTGTTGATTGTTAGTGGTGTCTTTTTTGAAACTGATCATTTTATTAAACATGCTCTCTCCCCCTCTCTTCTTCTTGACTGTGTGGGGAGGCTGTTTTTTCTGAATGTGGCGATTCCTGATATGCATATTTCAACTGTTTTAAAACTGAATTTATAGCTCAATATCTGCTATTTTTGTTTGTAGAATAAAACCAGGAAGGAGGTACAGAGGTTCAAGAGCTTTTCAAGTGTTCATGCTTACTATTTACTAGTGTAAGCCTTACACAAGTACACTAGAAACAAGAGGGCCATGATGGCCCTATATCGCTCACCTGAGTAGAAAAGTACTCTCAGCTTGTGGTTTCAGACAAGAAGATTTTTAAAGTTTTGCCTATTCAAGTCTATGTAAAATGAAGTGACCCCTGGGGCGGGTCAATTTTGACCCCAGGAAAATAATTTGAACAATCTTTGTAAAGTTCCAATAGAGGATGCTAAATGCCAAATATCTAAGCTCTAGGCCTTGTGGTTTTAGACAAGAAGATTTTTAAAGTTTTCCCTATACAAGTCTTTATAAAATGAAGTGACCCCTGGGGCGGGGCCAATTTTGACCCCAGGGAAATCATTTGAACAATCTTTGTAGAGTTCCACTAGAGAGTGCTAAATGCCAAATATCTAAGCTCTAGGCCGTGGTTTCAGACAAAACGATTTTTAAAGTTTTCCTATATAAGTCTATGCAAAATGAAGTGACCCCTGGGGTTGGGCCAATTTTGACCCCAGGGAAATAATTTGAACAATCTTTGTAGAGTTCTACTAGAGAATGCTAAATGCCAAATATCTAAGCCGTAGGCCTTGTGGTTTCAGACAAGAAGATTTTTAAAGTTTTTCCTTTACAAGTCTTTATAAAATGAAGTGACCCCTGGGGCGGGGCCAATTTAGACCCCTGGGAAATAATTTGAACAATCTTTGTAGAGTTCCACTAGAGGATGCTAAATGCAAAATATCTAAGCTCTAGGCCTTGTGGTTTCAGACAAGAATATTTTTAAAGTTTTTCCTATATAAGTCTATGTAAAATGAAGTGACCCCTGGGGCGGGACCAATTTTGACCCCAGGGAAATAATTTGAACAATCTTTGTAGAGTTCAACTAGAGGATGCTAAATGCCAAATATCTAAGCTCTAGGCCTTGTGGTTTCAGACAAGAAGATTTATAAAGTTTTTCCTACATAAGTCTATGCAAAATGAAGTGACCCCTGGGGCGGGGCCAATTTTGACAACAGGGGAATAATTTGAACAATCTTTGTAGAGTTCCACTAGAGGATGCTAAATGCAAAATATCTAAGCTCTAGGCCTTGTGGTTTCAGACAAGAATATTTTTAAAGATTTTCCTATATAAGTCTATGTAAAATGAAGTGACCCATGGGGCGGGGCCAATTTCGACCCCAGGGAAATAATTTGAACAATCTTTGTAGAGTTCCACTAGAGGGTGCAAAATTCCAAATATCTAAGCTCTAGGACTTGTGGTTTCAGACAAGAAGATTTTTAATTTTTTTCCTTTCGGTTGCCATGGCAACCAGAGTTCTGCATGGAATTGATTTCTTTGAACAATTTTGGAAGAGCTTCATGCAAGGAACATCCATGGCAAGTTTCGTCAAAATTGGCCAAGCCGTTTCAGAGAAGAAGTCGTTTGAAGAAAAAGTTGACGACGGACGGACGACGGACGACGGACATCAGGCGATCACAAAAGCTCACCATGAGCACTTCGTGCTCAGGTGAGCTAAAAACAGCAAAAAGACTATCTATAGAAAGAGACAGTATATTATATTTTTAAAAAAATCTTATATCATCCAATCTTTGTACAATTATTACTTTTGCATATGAACAATTATGTATTATTGAAAGAATAGAGGTCTAATTTACGAATCTTGATCTTATTGTTGATTGCACGATGATTTAAACGTTTTATATACTTAATAAAATTGTCTTATAAAAATAGTAAACTTTTTTTATATATATACATATCAATGATAATATTATGCAGTCAAAATCATCTTTTCCGCGGCCCCAATGTTCAAATCGTTCCTACGCGCCTGTGTTGTTGTGTTTTTCATCGCAAACAAAATTATTTATAGGCAGCGGTAGTTCAGTGGTATTGTGCTCGCTTCGGGATCAAGAGGTGCCGGGTTCAACCCCCAATCCGGCCGCCAGTTTCCTTAAGCAAGAAAATAAGCCTTCATTTCTTCTCTTGACACAGTGTTAAATGGGTCCTTGTGAGGAATATAAGCCAATAGTTCGTGGCTTCTTTCGGCGGCGACTGTTAACTTACGATTTTTATTCAGTGATTAGAGGGTAAATGTGAAAATCATGTGAATATGTTCCGCAAGATAACAGATTATAGCCCCTACACCTTTACACCTTCACCTTTATAGTTAATGTGTAATGTCAATATTTTTCTAATAAAAAAATACATACAAAAAGTGACAAATGAGCTTTGGGTGTGTGTACACTACCTGTGTAATTGAGACAAAAACAGATGCCTGATTAATATTTTCTTCAATTTTACAAACATAATCGCTGGTGATAAATTCTCCGTTGTTAAACGAACAGAAAAAGATTAAAGCAGACACAGAATGCCATTCCTTTTTAAATAACTCAGACACATGTTGCTGTTTGAAAAATAAAAATTGGTTACGGATAATTTAAATTTATTGCGATCAAAAAATAATCTCCATTTTAATAAGTGTTTAACATCAGTAGAATACCTTGACGGTATGCAATATCATTGATAATCTCGAATTGCTGATAATACTCTTTAAAAAGCTTCAAATAATGATAATGTATCAGTATATGTTAAAAAAGCGTCAGTTGTTCAACTCACATAACAACAAACAGAGGTATTGTAAAGAGAATTAAAATAAAATAAAAATAATAAAATAGGAGAACAGGTAAAAAATTTTTTAGTAGATAACTTTGACTTATTCTTTCGACAAATGAAAATGTTTCCAACTTCTTTAATGCAGATATTGTTTTTATTGTCCGAATTTATTTTGTATATCGTGTTTTATCATTTTGTAAATTTTGTGTTATACATGTACAATGACGTTGGATGATTGTAGAATCACTGTTGTTTTATATCGTAAAAAAACGTAGATACATGAAATGTAAGGTTGAAAAAAAAATCCGAAAAAAATGACAAGTGGGCTGGTGACTATTTCAAAATTATATAACTGGCATCCATAGCATAACATTAAATTAGCTTCAACTGATAAAAAGCCGTCAACTTTAGTTTTCAGTCAGTATTTCAGTAGTTCAATAGAGGCCACTTATTATTACTATTGAGTAGCGCTCCACCCGAGGCTAGGCGGCTTGGACAGAAATATACATTTCTTTTACTTCCCATGAACAGGCCAAATTAAGCCGAGCCTGCAATATTTTGGTAGTTTTTGAATACAGTGGTTTTGAAGTTCCTTTTTCATTTATTTAGATAACACTAGTGTTGGTTGTGTCGTGTGACAACTGTAAAATGTCTCTTCGTTCATTCAGTGTTCTTATTAATTACCTCTAAAAAAGATCCTGAATGTTATCAAATTGGTAAAGTGATTGGAGTTTTGGCAATTATGTCTTTATTTAATTCCGTCCTTTAATCGATCTCTTCGGTCTGATTTGTAAAAATGTTACCTAGTATTTATTAAGTGATATGCAGATTTATATTCTCAGATCCCCTGTCAAAATTCTATTTTTTTAAGTTCCACACATTGTTTTCTCGTTAAGGGCAAACCCATTATTTTATGTGGGACTATACGCCGCTGAACATGTAATGGTTTTAATCTGAAAATTTCACATTGAAGGTTCCATGTTCACCGCCTTATGCATACCATCATTTGGGATGGATCAAAATTGTGCTGTTTATTGGTGAAAATATTAAGTTGCGCTCAACCCGGGGCTATGCGGCGTGGGCAGTAATATGCATTTCCATCACTGCCCATGAACAGACTTAATCAAACCGAGCCTGTAATATTTTCATATTTGTCGTGTTCGGTGGCTTTCATAGTTCACTTTACATCTATTTTAAACTTATGTGTGAAATAAACTATTTTAAACAGTTAAGGAAGGACAACCTAGACAAGAGTAATGTCTGTAACTCCGACTACTATTGTGGTTACTGCGCAGCCACAGATATCACCTGGACAACAGTTGATTCTTGGGCCTGTCCAAGGTCACAGAGACTGGTCGTCGGGTCTGTTTTCCTGCTTCGATGATATGTCATCGTGTAAGTAACGAATGCTTTTATATTAAGACAAATTATACGAACATATAATGTTTCAAGTGCTGAAAAGAATAGATTAATGTTTGAGCATTTTTTTTCTGAAAATTTTGGTTTCACAATTATTATATAATAAATTGTTTTTAAATTCTTATTTGTAAACATATTAAGGCACCTTTGTATCGCAGATGTAAAATTTGGAAAACAAAATGTGGAAAATGTGTTTTAATAACGAATTATTGTTTCTTCACAAAACGTGTGATATTTTCATCAAATTTAAAGAAATATTTATTTATAATTAATCTTGTACTTGAAAACCTGATTAGCTGAACACACTATTTAATATTTTCATTTTGATAAGTACACATTACTCATAGAAATAACTTCAGGTTTGGTCACGTGGTGTTGTTGGTTTGCTTCGGTTACAAGTATAGCAACACGGACGGGTGAATGCTATTGTATGCCTTGCTGTGTACCAGGTGCTCTTATTGCGCTTAGAGCTAGGATCAGAACTCTTGGTGGTATTCAGGTATAGTAAACTTATTTAAACATTAGTTAATATTTGTCACTGGCCGAACTGGGCGGTCATCAGTTCGTTTTTAATAAATAATTGCACATTCCGTTTCATATGGCATGTTTGCAATGAAGTTCTTGTTTAAAATGAACATGTTCTATGGGTTCTATGTGTTGGGTTTAGGTCAATAATCCTGATCAGGCCAGACGAATGTGTCTAATGAAGACGGGCTTGTGTGTTTTTTTAGCCGCCACATTAAAATAAGCGTGATGTAGCAAAGAATGTATATATGCTCTGGGAGGCGATGAAGAGCATCCGCATGTACCGATAACACATTAGATGTTCTTGTGATGTATTTCTGACCCGAGTCCCTATTTTGACAGATAAATTATGTTAATATATTTATATTACTCTGTAGATTTTTAAAAACGATATGTCCAAGATGAATTTATATAGATTCAATTTCATGGTACTAAACGACTTGTAATTCGCTCCTTGTTAAACACATTGAAAGCCCCGATGGAAAAGTTCCCATAACCTTACGGCCCACATCTTCAAGAAGACATGATAACAAGTGATAAAATACCAATTTATCTTTTTCATATAGAGCTTTACTTTACTCAATTTTTTTTTTATCTGATCAATTGATTATTAATAATCAGTCATCTAAACCACTCTTCGACAACGCAAATATATAGTCCATGGTAGGCGCTGGAAAATAAAACACGCTCTCATTTTTCACTATATTTGGACATTCGCGATAAGGTATATTATCTACATTGTCAGAACATTAAACATTTCTCAAATTCCAAAACATCTTATTGTAGACAATAATGTGACAATATGTGTGCGTTTAAGAATGTGGTACTATACTGAGTGCACTTCCAGAACACCTGCTTAATGAAGTACTAGTAAATACATTTAAAACAGCAAACATATTGTTTTTGTTTAAAAAAACTTCACAACAAATCACATGGTTATTGTGATTGTTTTCTTTATTATCGTGCATAAGACAACTGTTTTCGTGTTCTTACAACTGTCTACATAATCTGATTTTACAAACACGTCCTGGCAAGTAATTTATTTCATTTGTTTGACCCAGAATGATTAATAACACACTAGATCATTTATCAAACGTTTTCCTAATATTTACTTAAGATACAAAGAGATAAATATGTCTCTTCATAGCTTGATTTTGAGAAATCAGCATGTCTTGTTATCATTAGGGATTTTAAAAATAGAAAATGCATCTTTGATAGCCATCGAACACGAAAAATTAACTATTGTTGGCTCTGTTTCATACAATCTATTTATGAGCTGTCCGCGGAACGCACAATGCTGCCCACACAGCCTATCCCAGGTTGAGCGCAATTAATTTTCAGTGATTTACACATAAACTTATATATAAAATGATAGTGCCTCTAGCTGGGAGCGAACCCACACCGCCACGGCGACAGCGCATAGAATATAAAACGTGCTATACGGCCTTCAAAGGTCTAATTGAAGGCTGCTGAGCACCACAATTGTGATAAAACTGAACCCGGTGTCAGACGGCGTGGACAGTAATATACATTTACAATACTACTCTTAGAGACACTATCATTTGAAACTCATAGTAGCGCTATTTGTGCAGTGTGGCGGCCGTAAAAAGTCTCCCCGTACATTAAGTCAGAACTGTTATCAGTAAATTAACCCGTTACCGATGTCATGCAGTGATTGTTACGTATATCAGGGCTATCCGATCAACGTTTTTGGCGTTGTCCCGGTTAGCTCAGTTGGTTGCGTCGCAGGAATTGCATGGCTAGGCGCTGTCGCCGTGACGGTGCGGGTTCGCTCCCAGCTAGAGACACTATCATTTTTAACAGTCTCCATTAAACCTAGCCTGGGCCCAAGATCATAAAACTAAGTTTTGAGATCAGTCTCAAATCTCAATGATCTGATTGGCTGAAATGGCGACTGGTCGCCATTTCAGCCAATCAGATTTTTGAGATTTGAGACTGATCTCCAGATTTTGTTTTATGATCTTGGGCCCAGCTATTTTGATATTTGTCGTGATCGGTGGCTTTAAAATTTTCTTTTTATTTCATCTATGCGTAATGTGATCAGTATTATACTCAGATGTCAGAAATATGATTTTTTTAAACACACAAGCAAGAAGTAATGGTCGGGTCCTGGAGTAAAATTCAACCATCACCACGATTATATCATAATGTCTAAGAATAGTTTAGAAAATTAGAAATGTAATCATTAGTACTACTTTTAATCACTCATATAATGGTTATGTTTTTGAGCTTGTTCCGAATAGTGTGCTCGGATTGGTGTGGTTAGGCAATTTCACTGTAGTGGTTATATTTCCGGTCTGAGCCTTTTTCATTTTTTTTAAACAATCTAACGCAAGCCTGGTGATAAACCCATCTATTATGCTTATCTCTTTGGTTGCGCGACGATGGCAGGGGTTTAAAAATATGAAAATTATGGAGGAAATAATGTTAGAGAACCTAAAAGCTCGATCTGTTATTCATGTCATCATGTTCTTCCTGATTTAACTCCGGTGCTCTATCTCGGTTATGTTATTGAGTACCCGCCGTTTTACTTCACATTGCTATAATATTTTTTATCGGCGTTATTTGGCGTTAGCTGTCTAAGCTCACTTTTGACCTAGTTTTTCGACCAATGAAATGTTGTAAACAATACTCGTATTCTCTTATTATGCAGAGGGAAAATGAAATAAACTATTTCGATTTGTAGCTATTTACACCAGAGAGTCATCTAGCAGGGTGGAGAGGTATCTAGTGGGATTTTTATTATTATGCAGCGGAAAAATCAAATAGATTATTTCGATTGGTTGTTAGTGGGTGTTGTATTGGAGGAAAATCATATTTACGATTTAAGTAACCAGTTAAGTCAATATTGACGGTTTAAATACAATATTATATGGAATATTCTTGGGTGTCAGGTAAACACTTGCATACAATACACAGTGTAAAACGAAAGAGAAGTGTAGATATTTCTAGTTCTTACTGGTTCCTTTCTAGTTCCTTTGATACTGATTGTTAATTTCAATACGAAATACAAGTTTATTGTTGTGTAGTGGCTTACAGTCTCGCATCTCAAGCGGAGGCCCCGGGTTCAATACTCAGGACGGACACTTTTTTAAACTTAATATACGTAAAAGTTGGTAGATTTCGCTCTTGTAACAGGCTGTTTTTATTTATATTTATTTAATTTCAATGACATTTATTCATATTGAATTCTCACTCTACACGAGGTATTTTATTGAAACTGAATATTTTGCTTCAGTATCTTTAATCGACTTGTTATCACTGTATGAAATTGTTGCAACAGCTTCAACATTTTTTTTTGAAAGACACTTTCAATAAATTTATGAGTTGTCATGATTCGGTCGCTTAATCTCTAAGTCATACTAAGAAGGCAGGGAGGGTTCGTCGACAGCTGTAACAAATAAAATAAAATAACTAAACTGTGTCTGCTTTACCTCTCTGTATTTCTTTCTTTCTTATATACATGTATATATAAATCTTTTCCATCAACGCCGTTTATCTTTTTTAAAGATATTTCTTGTTATGTTTTATATATGTTTACTTTTGCATGCATCATTCTCAAGTTTAGTTCATCAATACAACTTCTTGATTTCTACTTGTTTGTTCATTTGAGAACCTGTTGAGGAAAGTGAGAAGTTGGTGCACCCCAGAACCTGGTTTCAACCCGCAGTGGAAAATTCTTTTGCCACTGACCGTTCCTCTTATTTTTTGTTAATTGTTTGCAGTGACTGTTTTGCAATTGGTCATTTTATAAACAATCATCTTTCTTCCTCTCTTCTTCTTAGCGGTGTAAGGAGGATGTGTCTTTTAAAAGCGGCGTTTCCTGATATGCATATTTAACCTTTTTAAATTAGGTTTCATGTATCAATCAGTGCTCATATTTCTAATAAGACGAATATTCTTAAATAATAAATTAAATTAAATACATGTAATAACAATCAAGTTGTTGTCTATTTTCAGGGATCAGTCTTTAACGACTGTCTGGTAGTTAACTGCTGCGAGCCATGTGCGGTTTGTCAGATGCAACGGGAACTTAACGCCATGGGACTTTGAGAAAATTTAATAGCATTATTCATGCAAAAATGTAAAGTTTTTAATAGTTTAGTGATTATGTACGTTATATTTTTATTAATAATGCTGCTACATGTTGTGGAGTTGAGGGATGGCCATATAAATCTGGCATAAGCGCACAAAAGTATTGAACATACTGCTGAAAATAAAATCAGCGATGACGGTTTTGCTGATATAAACATTGGAATGTTAGAGCTAGAGGAAGTTATTTCAGATGAAAACTGATGACGGGAACAATGGTTATTATATTGATCTAATATATTCCCTGCTTCTATATTTTTGTTTTTGGCGTTCTCTGTGATACACATTATAAATATATTATCAGATTCTCCATTGAAATTCTGTAATATTCAAATATTCAGATCCGCCAATTACCCTTACGCTCCTATAAACTTTAATATATTTATCTGTTATATTTTATACTATAGTTTTGAGGACCATTTTACGCTGAATATGGTATTGGATTTATCTGAAAACCGCATGGAAGGTTTCAAGTTCATCGTTATATGCACACCGTCGTTAGAGATGGACTGAAACTGAACTGTTATCTGTAAATATTGAAAAAGAGTCATATCATAACAGGAATGGTCACATCCGAATGACACGGCAGCTAAACTGCCTAAGGAGCTGAGGGAAAATAGCAGAAGATATATAAAACGGTCAGTTTCATATAAGACACCAGAAACAATTAAAGAAAATGAGAACAAGAGCGTTTTTTGATACTGGGCATCATTTATGCATTCCTGACTCTTGCCCCTACAGGTCCTCCATTGTATAAACAAGCACAAAATGTCTCGGTCAACTAACACCAACCGACCTACCAACTGACAATGTTACATGCAAAAGTACATAAACATAAAATAATATAATAAATATAATATAATATAATAATTATTTTATAATAATTATTATTAAAACAATTTTGTGGAAACCGAAAAATAAAATTCAATTTCCTAAGTTACAGACTTCTGAATAAAACAGTTAAAACTTTTCCTCAAGAAATTTACTTCATTTTCAAAACAAAAGAATTTCACCTTTTCGGATGTCAATGAAATTTGACATGGTGATTTTCAAAACTATCCATTGAGCCTTTTGCGGTGACAAATTTATCATTTAACTAAACCAATACATCATCTGAAAATCACACCTGCGATGGTAAGGGATATGATTATCATTTAAAGCAACAACGCAATGTTAAAATTGTTCGGAATTCAAGGCACACATTTCATTTTATGTGTCACCTTAATAGACATTATGCAAGAGAAAATACTGTTACAAAGTGAATATGTTGATAGTTACTGTTGTTTCTTCATAAATGTTTCGAAACTGCGAAGATTAACTGTGATTTTCCCATAAATGCGATTGGTAAAAGTTGTCGCCCTTAGGCATACTGTTGAGCATGGGTGCAAAAGATTTACAGATTGCAGGTAGGTACCAGTAAACACTAAGCCTCGAATACTTAAATAAAAAAAAATAAAAAATGAAAGAATAAATTGGAGAACAACAGTCTGGTTTATTCTAAGAAGACAAGGAATGTATGAAGCTACATAAACAAGAATAAGTTAAACTCTCCCAGGTTAACTTTTCGAGTATTTCGAGCACATGAAAATACTCCTAATCAAATCACAAATCAAATTACTAAAGGTTATCTATTAAATAAATGTACCGAATTTCGCATTTACGATTTTCAAGCAAAGTTTCGTCACAGCAACATCATTTTGTAACGTTGTTTTATTCTATGAATAGACTCATCCTTCATTCATTACTAAATCGATAATGACATAACAGTTAAAATTCATATTTAAAGCGAACCAAATACAATGATATCATTTTATGATTCCGTTAAACTCTTGATTTTGTCCTTTCACTGTGTTGCTCATTGTATTTATAATTTATTTTGTTAAATTTAAAATATAATATCACCTTATCTAGAAACAATTTTCAATATTTTAGTTTTGAATTAGGGACATTACGGACCATGACCATTACGGACCAGACATAACGGACCAGATTTTAGGACATAACGGACCAGATTTATAGACATTACGGACCATCTAAAAGACATAACGGACCATATTAAATAATTATGGGACGATCTAGTATGAAATATAAATTATATATCTATTTAAAACTTAATTGCCAATTTAAGCCTGTCGGTAGTTATTTCTTCGCTAATGGCGAATTTAATGGTCATAATTACAACTAGTTATTATACGCCCGTTTCAAAAACGGGACGTATTATGGGAACACCTGCGGTGGGCGGGCGGGCGGCGTCCACATGGTTTTCGCTCTCTAAGTCAAAGAGTTTTCATCCGATCTTTATCAAACTTGGTGAATATGTTGGTGGGCATAACATCTCGACCAAGTTCTATAACCAGCCAAATCCCCCAGGCACTCCTGAATTATGTCCCTTGAATTGTCCAAAATTACTGTTTCCGCTCTCTAAGTCAAAGAGTTTTCATCCGATCTTTATCAAACTTGGTGAATATGTTGGTGGGCATAATATCTCGACCAAGTTCTATAACCAGCCGAATACCCCCAGGCACTCCTGAATTATGACCCGTGAATTGTCCAAAATTACTGTTTCCGCCCTCCAAGTCAAAGAGTTTTCATCCGATATTTATCAAACTTGGTGGATATGTTGGTGGGCATAATATCTCGACCAAGTTCTATAACCAGCCAAATCCCCCAGGCACTCCTGAATTATGGCCCTTGAATTGTCCAAAATTACTGTTTCCGCTCTCTAAGTCAAAGAGTTTTCATTCGGTTTTTATCAAACTTGGTGAATATGTTGGTGGGCATAATATCTCGACCAAGTTATATAACCAGCCAAATCCCTCCAGGCCCTTGAAATGTCTAAAATTACCGTTTCCGCTCTCTAAGTCAAAGAGTTTTCATCCGGTCTTTATCAAACTTGGTGAATAAGTTAGTGGACATAATATCTCGATCAAGTTCTATCACCAGCCTAATCCCCCATGCACACCTGAATTATGGCTCTTGAATTGTCCAAAATAAGGGTTTACGCTCTCTTAGTCAAAGAGTTTTCATCCGGTCTTTATCAAACTTGGTGAATATGTTAGTGGACATAATATCTCGACCAAGTTCTATCACCAGCCAAAGCCCCCATGCACTCCTGAATTATGGCTCTTGAATTGTCCAAAATAAGGGTTTACGCAAAAGAAAATGAAAGAATCTCTTCGATTTCCTCAAAAACTGCTAACTGCTATTAGTGTTTGTAACGCTTTTCCAATCTTTTACTGCACTCAGAACGCTATTGTTCCACCTGTTTTGATTGGGCAATGGCTGAGCGAGCAACCAATGAAACCCCCCCCCCCCCCCGAGCTACATGTATCCATGGTAACTAATTGCCAGTGAAATGTTTCAATACAGAACACTTGATCAGGCAGATTTTAAAGGCAACTAAAAAAAGCGGCAGGGCTGGGGGGCTGCAGCCCCTCAGCCATAGGGCTGCGTCCGGGTCTGATTTGAACAAAAATGCGCATTTGGGTTGCTAACACTTTTGGGAATTCCACAGGGGTGAGCTATTGTTCCTTGCCTTGTTGAATTTCACGGGAATTTTTCACAGTTATTTGAGAGAAAATTGACAAATGTGCTATCAAGATTAGCAAATTATAACAAGCGTATTCGCCAAAAACGATGTGTGGTAAGTTATACTGGCGTAAATGTATTACAAAATATGTTTCATAAATTGATCGTGATATAAAAAGGTGAAATATGCATATCAGGAATCGCCACATTCAGAAAAAACAGCCTCCCCACACAGTCAAGAAGAAGAGAGGGGGAGAGAGCATGGTTAATAAAATGATCAGTTTCAAAAAAGACACCACTAACAATAAACAAAAACGAGAACCCGAGGGGTTACCGCCTTGGAACGGTCAGTGGCAAATCAAATTGCCACTGGGGGTTTAAACCAGGTTCTAGGGTGCACCAACCTCACACGTGCCCCAACAGGTTCTCATATCACAAAACAAGTACAAGTTGTCTTGGTGAAAAGACTCCAACCCACTTATCGGCTTAACAATGTTGCATGCAAAAGCACACAAACATATAAAACATAAGAAGCTAAGAGCATTGCAAAGCCGAATGGGGCGGGTACTCAATGATCTTACCGAGACAAGAGCTCCTGGAGTAAAATCAGCAAGAACACGATGACAGGGATAAACGAAACAAATCGAGCTTCTAGGTTCTTTTAAGAAAAGATTAACCTTCATAAACTCTTAAACCCCTGCCACCGTCGTGCAACCAAAGAGGTAAGCATAATGATCAACTGTAGAAGGGTTAATCACCAGGCTCGATACATAAAAATCAATTTAAACAAAATTAATCTTCATTTGAGAAAAGTCTTTCGTTACATGAATCTTTAAATGATCCGTTATGTTTTCATAATTCATATTTTATATTAATCTGAAGATGGTCTGTGCTGTCTACAATTCTGTACATTATTTTTAGATGTACACTTTATATTTTTTATCAATCTAAAGATGGTCCGTGATATGTATATATCTGGTCCGTAATGTCTAATAGATGGTCCGTTATGTCTTTTAGATGGTCCGTTATGTCTATAAATCTGGTCCGTTATGTCTTTTTTGGTGGTCCGTCATGTCCTAAAAACTGGTCCGTTATGTCTGGTCCGTAATGGTCATGGTCCGTAATGTCCCGATACCTTAGTGTTTATTTAAAATGATCTTGAAATGATTTAAATTATTTATACACAGTTAAGTTTTAACAATACTAGCCAATCATCAATTTTAGGATAGCTATATATTTTTGAAATCAGACCGGTGTTTTAATTAGAGACTTCCAACAAAAACTAGATCTGTCCATGCAAACGAGACGAAAATGCTTTCGTCGAAATATGAACATGCAACGTAGAAATGTTATTACATGTACAACGCTTGACTATCGGTGGTAAAGATGGTACTGTGCCGTCAATAAACCTTCTTTTTTCCGAGCTTATTAAAATAATTGTTGTTTTTTTCCAAATTGTTAAGTACAATGATCAATTTTATACGTCTAATTAATATGTATCATAGTTTGGCAGTTTGAAGATGAAATATATTTTAAATAAAACCTCATGTAAACCGGTTATAAGCAATTGAACGGATCTGAAGCAACATATACATTTGTAGCAAACCGGTCAGTGCCAATGTTTGATTTAACACATGCGATATAGACGTTTCATTGTCACAAATTCTAAATGGTAGCTATCTTAAATTCAAAACTGAACAATGGTGTTCCATCTAAAATTCAACGTTTGCTTTGAACAGAATCAACTTGTGTATGTGTACTTTAGAGAAAATAATTATATTTGACATTGAATAGTCTTTTGATGGTAATTTGAACATGAACTTTATTTGTTGATTTTTCATCTATTTGCATCAATATATAAAAACCAATATATTCAAATGATTTATTTAGTTGATTTTCGCGATAAGGCAAACTCTCTTTTATGGTAGTATGGTTTAGATCAGTGATTAAAACACAATATATTTGAAAATGAACGTTTTATTGAAAAGAATCGTGTACAGTAAGGCAGTGCTATATGATAATTTTAGGTTTAGGTATCATGTAAATTGTTACACAATTTTTAACATCTTATACAAGTTATTTTGTTTTCGTTTACATAAAAAAAAATAAAGAAAGTAAAAAATTCCTGCATTAATTCAGTGTTCATCTGTAAGTAAAGTGAAAAATATTTCTTAAAATTCCATAATTGATAAACGTTGAAAATGTCACAAACTATTGTTTTGCAGTGCGTTTTATCAATTGTGTAGCTCAATAGATAAATTTTAGCGTTAAACTAAAACTTGGTTTGGTGAGCATGGTGTTACAGATACCTTGCGAAGTACGGCATGCAAATCTTGGAAGATAGAGGCAGAACAATTCACATACCGGATTCCATGGACCTAGTGCTGATAAATATGGTGCATGCACCAATTTAAAATAAGGCCAAAGACGTGACTCTACAAGTAGAGAAACATGAATAAAGTTAAACAATTGCTGGTTCTTCTACTTCGGCTTATTAATGATCACTCAGTTATGTACATACAGTTGCACGTTATACCCCGAGCCGTTGATCCGAAGGATAAGCGAAATTAAATACTTATCATATTTTTTAAAACAATCATATTCATTACGATGATTACGGAACTTTCCAGGAGATATTTTCATATCACATATCATACAATTACACTAAAGCCTTAGTGTGCATCACCCCAGCCACATTTTTTCCACAGGAAACGATGGGTTTTCCCTGAAGATCTCGCAAGACAAGAACAATCAACTAAAAATTACCCCAAACGATACTAGCTGTGATATTAATATCAGACTGAGATATTTCAATAAGTTGAGTATTAGAAGCAAAAAGAAAGAAAGAAAAATAAGCAGAAAATGGCAACTAATGACATATTGAAGATGGCTGCTTAAGGCAGGTGACTGTAGAATGGAGGTGGTTGTAAAGGATGGTTCAACTGTATACCATTTAATCTTTTAAGGTCGTTAATAATAACGCATCAAACGACATTGACACAAACGATGCATTACTGCACCATTTCTCAAGTACATCAAAATAAACATTTAATGCTTAGTTCACATAGAGCAGCTCGGTTTCATCGGGAAGAAATGTCATGCTGGGCGAAACTCGGTATCGGCACAGGTAAACAGTGAAAGTTTCAATTCATCATAAACAACGGTTAGCATATGACTAACATTTCATGAAATTTTCTTTTGATGAGTTGCGAATAATTATCAGATTAATGAAAGGGATAGTCTTTACGAAAAAAAATTTTCGTAACTTAATTTAAAACGATTTTGCGGGAAATCTTAGAATAGATTTACTTTCAAGCCAATCCGCAAAAAGAAAATATTACATTAAAAAGCCTGGACCTATTACAGAAGAAAATCTTTCATAGATAACATTATAATCCGTAGTCTTTAGAGCCATGTAAAGCAACTACGCAATATGCTTGAAATTTGGAGAAAAAAATGCAATTTCTGTTAAATTAATTTTGCTATCAGTCGCAAACGAAGACGCAGTTTACAATTATATAATGGAAAATATCAATTTCAGTTTCATTATCAGATACAATGTATTTATGCAAAATATAAGTAGAATGTTAATCATCATTTACAATATTATAAAAATGTTTTAGAGAAACAATCTTATCATCTGTGCAAGAAGTCTACATCTGTCTGCTTTGTATTACATTCCTCGAAAATCCTATTAAACGCCTGCTTATATGTATACAGTTATAACGAAGAGAAATACCAATTAAAAAAAATATGTGATTGTATTTCTTAACTGATTATCTTGGATCTTAATGTGGCATGGATCAAATACTTTTTTCCTTATGACATTAGCATCAGATTTTCGAATAGGGTATTTGCAATATTTAAATCAAAAAAGGAAAACAAATATATTTTGTAAAAGGAAGTTTTATAACATAACAAAAGCACAGCTTGTCATTTTGAAATCTCATGGAGTGTTTTATTTCATTCAATGCATCATCCTAATATCAATTCAATACTCGAGTCAGCTAAATTATATGTGCATGATGCAAGAAGGAAAGAAAACGGGAGGAAACCGATTCCGTATTTAAGCTTATTGAAAAGGTTGAACAAGATCAAGGACAAATATTTAATAATTTTTGAGCTAAATAATGTTGAATAGTTGCATATCAATTGAATGTTTTCATGAAACACGCGGGATGTTTGAAAAGTGCGCAGTTTTTCATTATAAACGCTCGATGTATTCCCAATAGTATGATTTGAATATTTTTGTTTATGGATTTATTTTGAGAAACGGTGCGTTGGTATACTAAAACAGTTCTGATGAACATATAAACTGCAATTTTAATATCAAATTTCTCCTCACGTTTCTCAATTTTTTTTAATTTAAATGTAGAAAGTCGATAGTTGCCAGATCTGGTGATTCGGAAATAACTGTTTCAACATGCTAGTGTGATGTGCTTAAGAGCATTGTTATCAAACAGTCTATTGTATTTAAAACTTGTGACTGGGCAAGGTTTCTAAGTACCATATCCCGAAAGTACCTTCCAGACACGCTTCAGCCTTTTTTTAAATTGTATTTTCATTGCTATGTGATTGGAATGTGAAATAACAACATTATTTTTTTTTAATTACAAGGCTTTTGCCAAGTTTTGTACCGAACCCTTTTCACTGTTTCAAAACAGTGTACGAAGTTGTCATCACTTGTGACAACTATTTCACAAAAACTATGTCATATTTTAGGAACATATATGTTTAGCAACTGAAAAACTGTTTCAATTTGTAACTTTCCTTTTCTGGTCTTCACTACAATATAAATAGAAATATTCCTAGTATTTAAGATTTTCTTTTTAATGAAAGGAATTGATGACAACGGAATACAAAAATAAGTTTAATATCTAGAATGATTAAAGAATTAAGAATTTATTGAATTCAAAATACAAATTATCATATGTTGCGATCTTCTTCAGCCGACCTTTTTAAAATTTACTGGGTTTGCAACAGACTTCACAAACAAATTTCTTTTTTTCCTTCTACACATCCGTCATCTGAAACGTTCCCATACGTACATACGTGTCATTTCGACACAAATCTTTATTTCTTAGAACAACCGAGCTAACGGCAAGTTTTTATGTCTGAATGCATTTCTTAAATACTTCTTCATTTCTTTAAAACTTCAATGTTCGTTTTCCAACCAGTTTTGAACAGTTTACAACGACTGCCAACGTGGAAATTATAAGAAACACGTTCATAATATTTTGTAGAAATTTGAATAAGGTGTTCACAAAGGGCAGCACAAAATTAAAGTTAAACCCAGACACAACTTTAAAATAAACTGTGAATGTTTGAACCTGTCCCTAATGTAACTATTTAAATATGTTTCTATACCAACATGTTACATTTCCAAGGGTGGTTACTGAACCTTATCAGGAAATAAACCAGAGCCGAGAAGGCGACGTCAGAAGCCGAGTAAGCTGGTAAGCTATGAGGTGGGGTTTTCTGTATAAAAGACTAGCTAAACATCTTTCTGCATTTAATGAAACATAATATATCATCAACCAGGTCATGATTAACCATCCTGACAATCATCGATATAAAAAGGTAAAAGTAATGATAATGATAAAGATTGTGTCACGACACATGATAAACATGGGAGCAACACCGATATCCCTAGTGCATGGTAAATGTGTGTTCAATGATTTCATTGTAACGAAGATCGGATCTTATTTGTTTATTAACCACTTACAATAACTGATATACATGAATCTGTATTAAGTGCAAAAGGAAGAGAGAAAAAATATGCATATCAGAAATGGCCACATCCAGCATACACAGCCTCCCCACACAGCCAAAAAAACAGAGGAAAAGAGAGCATGGTATTACAATAATCAGTTTCAAAATGGACGCCACAAACAAATAACGAAAGTGAGAATCAGAGGGGTTACCGCCTTGGAACAAATACAAATTGCCACTGAGGGTTTAAACCAGGTAATAGGTTGCACCAGTAATACCAGTTATACACCTTTTTACAGAAACTGCATTCTGTTCATTTAATCTTAAGTGTGCTTAAATACTGCGCAAACCCTAACATATGTCTAAAATAAATATAAATGAAAAGGGAATTTATATCTATAACAATGAAACTGTCACGTATTGTTGACAATGCTTTATGCAATATTCCTTGGAATTGTTTTAATTAATTATGGCCTGATAAAGTCAATGAGCAGACCAAACCAACTGAAAATCAAATACTTGTAAACTAGTATGAATACTTTTTCTTTAATAAATAAAAACAATAACATTTACGGACATTATTCTGTCCTGGATGTGAAAGAAAGCCATCTCATAGATAAGTGCTTGGTTCCTGTAGAAACAAAATCATAACGCCTAAATAGATGTCCGTTTTGGTTCAATATTCCCAGTTCAAATATTTACGAAAAACTTTACCATATCATAGCTTATTTGATAGTCATAGATAAACCTATCCAAACATTTAATAGGCTGGTAGCCAATGTAACGTGAATTGTGCCGCCAAGGTCAGAGACTACTAAATCATCTCCCACAGGCTAATTTTGTAACGTCAAGTCCATTTGTGGATTTGTTTCAATTATGTTTTGAAGGATAATTGTTGGCCTTCAATAATCTGCAAAGTGCAATCCAAAATGCAATATGTGACAGCAGTCAAACAATGTCTTCACTAACTCATTTTTTGCAAGCAGCCATTGTATTCAGTCTAACCAGATTTACGAACAAACGAAAGTAAACTATAAGAAAAAGCCCACCTTCGATCATACCCAAAATTTCAGATAACACAGGCTCTAAATCTTCCATGTAGAATTTTTGGTCGAATTTCACACGTATAACTGTTTTTGTTTTTTTTTAATTAAAATATTAAAAGTTCATATTATCTGCCTATCAGAAAAGAACAGGTTTAGAAATTAAACTCCGTGTCGTTTTATAAACACGAAAAGCAAATCAAGTTATATTTCGGAAACAAAAAGATGAAAAAAATATGTATTTAATGTATATTTACAGTTATACTAATTTGATATTGGAGCACATATTACAGGTCGGGAAACAAAATTACATATTAACTTGTAGTACCAATTATCTCTGTCTCATTTATAATAAACAGGTTATAAACTTAAAATAGACGGATAAAACCACTTTAAATTGAAAATGTTAGAAAAAGTCTCATTGGTTAAAGTTTGTTAATTTCGACTGTGGGTTTATATTTTGACTTGTCTTCTCTTCAAATTATAATATTGGAGGAAATTAGATATCGTTGTAAGATCTTGCACAAAAGTACGCATTCAAACATACCTGCGAGGAATTTTAACAAGTACCCTTCTACATCATCACCTAATTGGACTCCAGGTATATATATATATATATGTTTATTCTTATTATGTTCAGAATTTATTTAACCTTGAATTATTTCAATAAATGTATAACGGTTTAAGGAAAACACTTTTGAATATTAAAATAATTATTTAAATTTACTATATTTATTAGGCGAAAACGCTGTAGAACATAAACGAGAACCTTGGATTTAAATCGGCCCACCCAAATAAGACAACAAAATTCACTTTCAAAGGAAACAAAACCAAATCTTTTTTTTATTTAACGCTAAAGCATCAATGTACGAAGCGACTGCACACGTCTGAAACCTCCAAACAACTTTTAATTCTTGCTTGTACGATATTGTTATGAATTACGCATAAAGGTCATTAATAAGTGTAGACGAATTGCGAGCAAGTATGTGCATTTGGTTAATTTTATCAGATAAAACAAAGGTAACTATGTACCATGTCAAAACTTTAATTAAAACCAAAACTACACGGCCATACAATGCCTAACACAGCGCAGCGGTAACGTCGCTTCGAACGTACTGATTGGTAGAGATTTGTTTTAATTATAATTAGCACAAATGATGATTATATGAGCAACAATATTTTCTAGAAGTTCAGTTCTGAACCGAGGAAAATTTACTATTAATAAATTAAGCGTTTAAATATGGCATATCTTATTGCCTAATAATTGTTACAACAATTAATAGAAGATAATATTATATTGAAATGATAACAAAATCTATGCAACCATCTCGAAGCGCTTAGTACGAAAAATCTAATAGCGGAGTCCAACGTTTTTTTTTTCAACAATCGGTAAAAATTTTAGTAATATTTGTTCCAAACTGGCGTCTTTTACGGACAAGTTTTATTTCAACAATGATGTTTACCAGTCTTATTCGTGTCAATGTCAATTGATCAATAAACCAAACAAATCAATGTTTAAAACGTTTTTCTTGTTTCATTATGTTACAGTACGGGTTTCCAAACATCGGCCATGGATGACTATCCTAAATATTTCTAAATTGGGTGTATTCGTTAATCGATGAAATGCACGACTTACTTGAGAAAGGTTTTTTGTTAATATTTTGTAAACAAGTGTCATTTATCGCCAAATTATGTTTAACTGGAGAAGAGAGAATGTGAAATTATTTTAAAAGTGCCTTTTGCGCTTGAGCTGCGAAGAGAGGTAAAATGGTAAATTTTATTGTAAAGCATTTTACCTCTTACACAAGTTTACAAAATTAGCTTATGAGTTGAGCGAAAGTCGGGTAAATTATATCAGGTGTAAAGAGATTTATAATTGCAAACTTAAGATTTTTACATTCCATCAGTGCTTTGCAATCAAAATTATTGCAAAGAAGCCTTGAAAACGTAAGTCGCTTAGACATTGAACATTAACAATATAATTTGCATTTAGCAAACATACAAGCTATTTAACGATTTTTTTATCATGAAGTTGTTTTCTTTAAAAATAATATGTATTCTGAGGTTAACATTAATTTCAATTAAACTATATGTAAAACAGTACTTGTCAAACTTACTTTTCATACAGTAAGTGGGAAGTTATTCTGGAGTAACTGTTGGCGTGGAGTTTCTGATAATAAGTTGATTTGAGATGTATTCTTTTATACTGTGTTTCTAAACGGGATTCTATTTTCAATACTGTAGGTCAAATGACCATATTGTTATAGGCTGAGGTCGAATCAAAAAAGCAACTATAGACGTGCAGGTTCGGTTCATCTGAAACTGTTCATATACAGTAGGAATAATAGAAATGCATATACACGGTAGACCATACTTGAATATCACGACTTTCACAATTAAACAATTCAAACATATTTGTCAATCACAACGATGAACTTTAATGACGGTAATGTGTGGTTTTCATTTTGTGTAAACTGTATGTGCCTTTTTTAAATTAATCATATAAAATAATAAAACACATGCTCTCTTTGACTTTGCACATTTTTTGCGTGTTTGAAAACTGTGCTTTCTGAATGCTGTGCTTCCTGATATGCATACTTCACTTTGGTTTTCATCAACAACATTTCGTATTTTAACAGTGCGCATATTTGATAGGCACATGATCAATCAGCATAAATTGGGACACGCGGAAATGTTTCTTCTGTGATCATTCATATATTTTTGTTGTAGAAAGACCCGGGATTATCCAGTATAGCTAACATGTGATTTTATTATATTTTATAATACTATTATTTTACCGCGCAATGCATACTAAGTCATTTGTCTCCTCAATTTTATGACTCCAATTCATTGATTCACTGGCCTATTCATAGTTCTCACGAGACCTAAAGTTACTTCCCTTACATAAGACTATCCGTCATTTTGTATGTCAATATAATCAAGGCTTTAAGAGGGAATTATCAATTTAATTTTTATACCTGATGCAATACGAGACAAAAGTTGTGAAAGTAATTTAGTATTGTAATGCTTTTTAATGCAATAAGTGATTTATGTGCACTGACAGAGTAGTATTCTTGTTTCTTATCATTATCTTTTTATTTTTATGATTTTCTGTCATTGCAACCATATGTTATGTTGCCCTCCAAGATGGCAGCTGCAAGCTGATAAGGGAGGCAATTACGTCTGTTGTGGGAACAATGTATTAACGACAACTTCCCACAGTACAACTTCCGGTGGCGCTCACCCCTCCCATAATGATTTTAAGTGAAGTTTAATTCTATGCTATTCTTAGATCACTTCTAAACCACCAAACATTTAACTTAGATATTTCGGGCTTGAATTACTTGGACAGACCTTATTCACTTATTGGGATGAAAACATTTAACAGAGGACGTAAAAAAGAAGAACTCTGATGTGCCTATTTCAATATGAAATAATATAAGTTTTCCAACTTTTTACAAACGCGTGATCCATTTTGACTAGACTATTA
Organism: Corbicula japonica; assembly: GCA_038501625.1. NCBI lineage: Eukaryota > Metazoa > Mollusca > Bivalvia > Venerida > Cyrenidae > Corbicula > Corbicula japonica. The sequence goes on from JAZAYU010000077.1 coordinate 751,184, forward strand.
CATTTTGAACGATTTGAATCAAGCCAATATATGATTGAAAATTACATCGGCTCTCCAGATATTAGGTCAGATAACCAACTGTGCATTTTTACATTATTTCTTCACGAATTCATGTAGCTGAAAATCGAATAGAAAATAAATTTGAATGAAAATCCATTGCCAATGAATCCTTCACCTTTTAAAATCAAATTAGTTTGTAATTTACATATTTATTCAGGTAGTTTAACATCGCGGTGACGGTAGTATTATAAATTATAGTTGTATTCAAAATTTAAACAATGGGATAATAAATCAATTGTATTGCATGACAGCCCAGTCAAACGGAATGTTTTGAAGATACATAACACTGAACAAGTTGCACTGTCTTAACTTAACCAACGTTCCAACTACGTGGATCTTTTAACTTAAATTCCTCCGCATGGAAGCGGAATACACTCTTCATATTTGAAAAAATCAACTAAGATAACTATGATAATTATATGATCTTTACTTCTCTTTATGAAATTGAAAATACAATTTCTTTGTGCCTTTGTTAACCAGGTGCATTTAAGAGGATCAACATGCTCTATTTTGCACAATGCTGCACAAAACGTTGAAGAAGTTGAGGTTTTTTTTTTATAAAAGTTTGATCATATCATTATAAATACACTGTTCTGACTGATATATTGCTTATTGATCCCCATTATTGTGATTAAATGGATATGGATTTAAATGTAAATTGTTTATGTTTTAGTTGTGTGCTATTTTCAACATGCAACAAATTATTCTGTTGTGATGATATGGCCTTTTTATAGTGAAAATATAAAAATTTTGTAAGAAAAACTCCTTAAAGAAAGTTTAGGCAAAAACAGCTAAAACATCTTCGGTGTAACATCTAAACAACTTCTTTAAAATCGATATTTACATTAGTGCCCAAGATTATAAAACTGAGCATGGAAACCAGTCTCAAATCTCAAGCATATGATTGGCTGAAATAGTGACTGGTCGCCATTTCAGCCAATCAGATGCTTGAGATTTGAGACTGGTTTTCAATATCAGTTTAATAACCTCCAGACAAGGAGACATGAATCTTCGTAAACGGATAATATATCCACTACTTACGATTGTTTTACTCTTACCTTTATAAAAATGCCAGAGGCCAGAAGTGTAATGAGGTACTTTAATGGTTAGTTTATAACATGAAGTGAAGATGATGCATTTTATTTATAATGTTTCAAACTAGACGAGTATAATCCTTAGCTGAAAAAATAAAAAATATTATCGGTTTAGTTAGAACATTGTTCTAACAACTGCATTACTGAAACATGTTAGCTCTTTGTTTGTTTTTAAACCAGGTCTCAAGATAATTTCACTGAGTAATAGAAACCGGTCTCAAAACTCATAGATCTGATTGAGACTTGTGACTGGTTTCAAATCCAGTTTTATCATCTTCGGCACTGAATTCTTTTACAAATATTTCTATTTCAGTATTTTACAATTATCAATAACCTTTGTATCATTTCAACTTGATTTTATAGTATGCGTATTTTAAAACAGTTAAAGGCTGAATAATGTCCGGACCCCAGATGAATTACGTGGTCACGAGCCAGCCTATGCCAGGCGGTGGAGGAGGACTGTTAGTTGGGAATATCAATGGCCACAGGGACTGGCAATCTGGTTTGTTTGCTTGCTTCGATGATATGTCATCATGTAAGTATTTTGCATCCCACAATGTCTATGAACATTGAAATCATGGCAGATAAAAACATGTTACTTTTTGTTATTCCCACAGTTGCGGGAATCTGATTATAAATGTTTTCCTATTTGTTGAATAGCAATCACATTTGTGGCATACAATATATAATATAATTGTCCATAATATATTCAATATCTGGCGTTTATCATATGCTTAATATCTAGTGTCCATTATATGCTCAATATCTACTGTCCATTATATGCTCAATATATATATGTAATGTCCATTATATGCTCAATATCTAGTGTCCATAATATATTCAGTATCTAGACTTTCAAGTGTCCATTATATACTCAATATCTTATGTCCATTATATACTAAATATCTAGTGTCCATTATATACTCAATATCCAGTGTCCATTATATCCTCAATATCTAGTGTCCATTATATGCTTAATATCTAGTGTCCATTATATGCTCTATATATAAGTAATGTCCATTATATGCTCAATATCTAGTGTCCGTAATATATTCAATATCTAGACTATCAAGTGTCCATTATATACTCAATATCTAATGTCCATTATATACTAAATATCTAGTGTCTATTATATACTCAATATCTAGTGTCCATTATATGCTCAATATCTAGTGTCCATTATATGCTCAATATCTAGTGTCTATTACATGCTCCATATATATGTAATGTCAATTAATGTTCAATATCTAGTGTCCATAATATATTCAATATCTAGACTATCAAGTGTCCATTATATACTCAATATCTAATGCTTTATATGCTCAATATATAGTGTCCATTAAATGCTCAATAAGTAGCGTCAATTATATATTTAGTATCTAGTGTCCATTATATACTTTATATCTAGTGTCCATAATATACTCAATTTCTAGTGTCCTTTATATGCTCAATATCTAGTTCCATTACATGCTCAATATCAAGTGTCTATAATATACTCCATATATATCTAATGTCCATTATATGCTCAATATCTAGTGTCCATAATATATTCAGTTTCTTGACTATCTAGTGTCCAGTATATACTCAATATCTAGTGTCCATTATATACTAAATATCTAGTGTCCATAATATACTCAATATCTAGTGTCCATTACATGCTCAACATCTAATGTTCATAATATACTCAATGTCTAGTGTACATAATATACTCAATATCTAGTGTCCATTACATGCTCAATATCTTGTGTCAATAATATATTCAATATTTAGTGTCCATTATATACTAAATTTCTCGTGTCCGTTATATACTTAATATCTTGTGTCCATAATATACTCAATATCTAGTGTCCATTACATGCTCAGTATCTAATGTCCATAATTTACTAAATATCTAGTGTACATCTTATGCTCAATGTCTAATGTCCATTAGAAACTCAATATCTAGTGTCCATAACAATTTATATACTCAATATCTAGTGTCCATTATATATACTCAATGAATAGTGTCCATAATATTTTCAATATCTAGTGTCCATTATTTACCTAATATCTAGTGTCCATTATATACTCAATTCTGAAATAATATATATTTAAATTAAACACTAACGAATTAACATGATTCTTACAGTATTGTTTTTTTCAGGTTTTAATAATTTTCGTTACTGTTTTTACCTTTCTGAGCTTATGTAAATTACACATATATTAATAACATTGGCTTGTGCAAAGTTTTATGGCACTGCATTTTGCCGTTTGAGAGATTTGTATATTTTTCTTTTTTCTTTATGGCAAGCAATGGTGAAAGGCGCAATACCTTAATAAACATTTCTTTTGTTTTCCAGGTCTGTTGACATTCTTTTGTCCGTGTTGTACAGTAGCCAGTATATCAACACGAACTGGTGATTCGTGCTGTATGCCTTTTTGTGTGCCTGGTGCCCTTGTTGCACTGAGAGCGCGTATTAGAACACTTGGCGGTATTCAGGTACTATAAACAAGATAAACACTCATTTTTATACTTATATACAACAAGATAATAAAGAGATGAACATAGTTAATTTGCACGTTTATTACCATAATTATAAAACGATAACATTTTAAATTCCCAGGTGAGTGATATGATACTGACAACAATACGTTGTGTCCTTTCTCTTACGTAAAGTCCAGCTAATTTCGTTCTGATAACAATTTCATTTCCATATTAAATCGTAATTACATGTGATATAAAATTTGACTTGATTTCATTCAATCATTTGCTGCTGTGCATATGTTATTTCGTTCTCGCACACATTAAAACTGCCAAAACTGCAATATAAATGTTATCATTTCATTATTTCAGGGCAGTGTCTGCACTGATTGTCTGACTATAGCGTTTTGTGCCCAGTGTTCAGTTTGTCAGATGAAGCGAGAATTGGACGCCATGGGACTTTAAGGCAATGCCATAAAATACTGTCTTTAAATACGCATAAACGTCGTCTGAGTCAGACGTCAACAATGAAACAAAACGGAAATGTAAACCATAAAAGATATTTTCTTGTTTCAAAGGTTGGATGACTTCTTGTGTTGTATTTCTCAAGAACAATACATTATTCTGTACGTACATGTGCTATTTTATTATTAAAATAAACGTATTGCAGAATCAATTATGTATTGTTTTTCTCGCGAACTTCCTGATCTATTTCCTGACATGTCTTCAATTCGATGTGTCCGTCGGCTTGACTATGTATATATTTGTAAATCATTATATGCAAACTTCTACTTGTCATTTTTAATATGAGCTTTGTTATTGTTATTGTAAAATTTATAATTTAGATTCGGGAATTTCCCTAAAATGAGATCGATGCCTTTCCTAAATGGATCAACGTGGGTCACAAATCGTGGTTTCTTCCTTTAAATGTTTATTTACCAAACTGACTAATTAAACAACCATCGTAACAAGGAATTACATCTTCATGTAAATTGTTTACTGTCCTATGTTGTGTAAAATCGATACTAAGTCAATTATTGCAGCAGTTATGGATCTTACAAAACCTAAGTGAAAATTGGACATAACTTGAAAAATATAGATTTATTGGGCTGAATGTTATAAAACTGAGATCAGAAACCAGTCTCAAATCTCAAACATCTGATTGGCTGAAATGGCGACCAGGCGATTTGTGACTGGTTTCCATGTTCAGTTTTATAACCTTGGGCATTGGTGTCGTTGAAAATGGTAAAGATTTTGATGGAGAATTTACACAAGATCTAAGTGAAAAAAGAAAATAATATAACTTGAAACATATTTTAGGTAGCGTCATGCGTCTTGTTGGTTGTTATTAGATTTTGACGATAAATGCATATTTCAAGTTTTAAATTTATATCTCAAGTAGTTACAAAGTTATGGATCAAGTGCATATTTGGGTTTGTATTCAATTGACAAATTATTTTTTCGGATTTGGCGACTGATATGTTTGTTTTATAGTAAAGCATCACAATGGCACAAAGATGACGGGGACACCGCTGTTGCTAGATAAATACGAGCCATTATTCTCTCAGCCACGGAAAGAGTGGTCGAGGAATTCGACAAACTTTTTAATCTGAATCCTTTATCACAGCTCTATATGAATTTTGTGAGAATTGTTAGTTTCCAGAAGAGACAAAGACACCGAGTAAAATAGGGACAAAATTGTCACAAGATAGTAGACTAAACTACTCACAAAGCAATGCAAACAGATGCAGGACAGACGCTTGAACAAAAGTGTGCTAATAGCTAGACACACAATGAAGTTGTGAAAAGTCATGCGGAAACGAAAAAGGAACATGGAACGCTGGACGGAATCAATAGTAGTACGAGACCTTAACGGTCTTCGAAATGACATTAAACGCCCAAAAGCCCCAATCAAGATCCTGCTGAGGGACAAAAATAATGTACACGATGCAACAAAACGAAAGTTAATGGAAAGTTTCCGGCAATACGAAAAACTGTTTGTAATAACACTTTTCTTTTAATAAATTTCATTAGCCTCAACCTCCGCCAAGCGCACCTGCTATTAGACCCTTCTGGACAGTTTTGTAAACAAACCCGCCGCTTCAATGGAAAAAATACCTTAGTTATCTACTATATGGCTAGATTTTTAACAACAAATGTGATATTGTCATTACTGTAACGAGTGCAAAATAGTATCCAGTAGATTAATTCAACCTGCTCATGGGTAGTTATGAAATAAAAAATTACAGGCTTCTGTTGAACGCAAGACAATATTTACAGTGCTCTAGAAATCATCAAAAACACCACGATATCTCAGTGATGTTAGTCCATCTGTGTTTGCGTTCAGGACTTCTGATTGTCATTGTTAATCCAGTCTTCGATCCTTTTAATAAAACTAAGAACAATAACATGGAATTCGAACAGGATGATAAAATAAGTTGATATCACCAGTGCCCAAGGTTAAAAAGCTGAGCATGGAAACCAGCCTCAAATCTCAAGCATCTGATTGGCTGAAATGGCGACTGGTCGCCATTTCAGCCAATCAGATGCTTGAGATTTGAGACTGGTTTCCAAACTCAGTTTTATAACCTTCATCCCAGATGTTCGGGGTTTATTTGTTTAATTTGATTGAATCGTATGTCATAATGGCTTAGTTACAAATTGTAACACAGCTTTATGATGTTGTTAAAATTTCCCAAAATTAGTATAAGATATGGGCATGTTATTCCGACTCAATACTAGTATTTCACACGTACATCTTAACTTGAGATATCATGATTGACCTATGATAACATGAAAGTGACACTGAATGATCTATGTCACTTGAGAATTAGAATACAGGATACCAAAACCTACATAGATCAAGGGGTCTAACCTAAAGTAAGAAGATCGATGCTTTAAGACGGCCATTTCATGGAGAGTGGTGTCAATTGGTGATAAAACAGCATTGTTTTGTTTACATCGACCACTAATTCAGTAAAGTAAGTACATTTTCTTGTATTATAGGTATTGTGTATGAGATAACCACCTAGCCGCTTGTTTCAGACATCTGCTTCTGGTCCGTTTTTGTCTGTCCATGCAGTGGTTGAAGCGTGAAAGAAGGGATAGCGACATAGGGGTCCAAACTCTGCAATGTCTGCAGACTGATTTTGGGAGCTTTAGAGAATTAGATTTCGCCTTGCTGTGTTTGCGGGGTGCGGCATACATTATTAACACTTTAGAACGTTTCCTGTGCTAATAGGAGCCTCTGTGTTCATTTTTTTACATTTAAGACGATTTCATGGAGAACTGTCTCACTTTAGGACAATTTCATGGAGAGCTATAAATTTTGGAGAGGTTAGTCACTGATTAGTTTATAATGAACAGAAGTATATCTGTATTTTTTATTGTAATTGTACCATGTATTGAACATGATTATATTGGCAAGTCAAGAACTGCACTCATTAACTGCAATGAGCACAATTAAGACCAGTATATCATTGCTTGTTAGGTATCCATGACTGTACTATACTTTAGTGCTTAAAACGGATTACGCGACACAATTTCACCTTAAGACATCCCATTTTAACGTATGCACCAGTCGAAAAGTCATATGATCGGGATTGGATGCGCGTGATACTGATTATGCAAATTATCTTTATTATGACAATCATTTGATAGGGCTTTTTAGCTTTACCCAATGGTAAAGTTTTGAATTAAAACATACACCGGCATTAGTGAATTCACACCTCATGGCAAAACTCTTTATTAAACACCGGTCCGTATTGTTATCAAGAAGCCCTGATAATTGATATTAACGGTCACTCAAACTGCCAATCACTGTTAATTGGTGGAAGTATATTGACTATGACACTTCTTATAATAACACCAGGTGTTTCTGTTCATTGTACATCGAATTTAGTGGAAAATTAAATGTCCTGACCAGAAATAATTTAATTCGCTTTTCTTTGTATTTCGTTTAACAAAAATTAATATTCGAACACTTCAAAGTATTAGAACGTCTCGTCTGTATTCGAATGTTTGAATAATTGTTACAGTTCTTGACTTGCCAATATAATCATGTTCAATACATGGTACAATTACAATAAAAAATACAGATATACTTCTGTTCATTATAAACTAATCAGTGTGTAACCTCTCCAAAATTTATAGCTCTCCATGAAATTGTCCTAAAGTGAGACAGTTCTCCATGAAATCGTCTTAAATGTAAAAAAAATGAACACAGAGGCTCCTATTAGCACAGGAAACGTTCTAAAGTGTTAAATAATGTATGCCGCACCCCGCAAACACAGCAAGGCGAAATCTAATTCTCTAAAGCTCCCAAAATCAGTCTGCAGACATTGCAGAGTTTGGACCCCTATGTCGCTATCCCTTCTTTCACGCTTCAACCACTGCATGGACAGACAAAAACGGACCAGAAGCAGATGTCTGAAACAAACGGCTAGGTGGTTATCTCATACACAATACCTATAATACAAGAAAATGTACTTACTTTACTGAATTAGTGGTCGATGTAAACAAAACAATGCTGTTTTATCACCAATTGACACCACTCTCCATGAAATGGCCGTCTTAAAGCATCGATCTTCTTACTTTAGGTTAGACCCCTTGTAGATAGAGGATTTAGAAAACAACTGTGTGCACAAAATTATCAATATGTTCTGGGGAGGTTCTGAATATCGGTTTGGCAAACCTGCGGAGTTGTCAGACACCAGATTCTTTACAGGTTCACTTTGTTTCATCAAACTGTAGATCGAAAATATTATGTTACTGGTCATACACATGTAATAGTTGATAAACACTCCATTATAAACCGAGTAACATCAAGAAGAAACCGCTCGCAACTTCTGTACTAACAACAAGCTGTTAAATAAAATAATCACGGAAACTCTTTCTGGTTTAAATCGTAAGATTCACCGACCTTCATACAACAATGCAGATAAATGTGCAATACTGAATAGTACTTTAACAATTGATTTTGTTAAAATAATCAGACAAAGGCTGAGTAATTTAAGTGGTTCACTTAGGAAATCGTAAGTGTTGATTCCGCCTAGTTATTGAAGCAGTTTCGGGAAATTTTCTGCTCCACCTTAATAGCATAATTTTATTGAAGCAAAACTGATACATTTGTAAGTAATTGAAACAATTATTTCTGCCGATCTTCTGGATAGGACTGTGATATATTTTTTTTAATAAAAGCTCAGTAACAACAGTTACAACAGTTGACATCATCATTCTAGAATCGTCTATTGCACTGTAAGTAGAAGACAATTTTCTATCAATCAAAACTAACATTTAAATATAATTATTTTGACGCCCTTACATTTATTGGGTTTAAGCAAATCATTTTACGTGGTGTAGTATGCTCATTTATAACACAGCCTCCCCACGCACCGAAAAAAGAGAGAGAAAAGAGAGCATGTGTTTATAAGTATGTCAAATTCAAATAAGAAACCACAAACAATTAAAGAAAGAGAACCATTGGGGTTACCGCCTTAGAACCGGCTCTACAGACCGTTCCGGTGCGGTAAAACGCGCGCGTTTTCCTCCGTTTATTGTTTTTGTTCCATTCAAATATTGTCTTTTATTTAAAATTTAAATATGTAAACCTTTTAATCGCCTTACTTTTGACACATTGTAACAACTTCATACCGAGGTATGAGGCCTTTTCAGTTATGTGAGATATTTGTGAGTGACCGTTAAATTGTTGATCCATTAAAATTCTTTTATTTCGGTGGAGACAGAAATATGTTACTATGTAGGCCTATGGACTCAAATTTATCATTCTGTGCCCAAGGTTATAAAACTGAGCATGGAAACAAGTCTCAAATCTCAAGAATCTGATTGGCTGAAATGGCGACCAGTCGCCATTTCAGCCAATCAGATTCTTGAGATTTGAGACTGGTTTCCAAACTCAGCTTTATTACCTCCAGGCCTGGTGATGTGTCCTAATAGACCTTGACTAGGGTTGCGAGCAACCGTACAGTTTAAAACGTATTCAAACCTCGTTCAAAAGTATTTTTTAGAATATCCAAATATCTGCATAGTCATATCTATGTCAATAATCATTTACCAAATGTATAGTTGTTGTCCATTTAATTAAACCTGATATTGGCATTTGGCAGTTTGAGGCACTTTTTAAGGTTTTTAAACAGTATGTCTTAAATGACCACCGCTGCTGCTAACCAAGCAGAAATGCTGAATGGGATGTACGAAACCTGATATCATACACCTGTCTTACAGTGATTCTTTTTTGGGTTAGATTGAGAATAAAGCGATGGTGATGAGAACACGAACTAGAAATATTCCGTCAACGCAGTCAAGGCTTATAAGTGTTATCGTTCAATGATTGATATTACTATGAAAATATCGGTCATAGCAATGCAATTTTAATACAGTTGCATGATAAGAAATTCGGGTTCTGACGTCGCGGCAGTAAACACGCCCTTTTTCTTTTTCGACAATATCAATTTTGCAAGGTCAACGTTATTGAACATTGGTGGGCACATGAACTTTTAACGAACGTTTGGAATACGTAAGCCTTAATTTTAACACAACTTTTAATATACCACCTTTCCTTTTCAACGTGTTTCTGTTTTGTTCCTATTTTGAAGATGTTTTGGAATAGGATTATAACGAGGGCACTTTCGTAATGTCCCAAGTGGAATAGATCTCATACGGTTGACAACAGATCTGTGGTGACGTTATCAGTACTGTTTAAACTTCGGTTGCTATCAACATCGCTATCAACAAAGTGTTGCGGCAGTTCTTTATTGTAGCGAGTTATTTGCCGGGGAAACTAATATTCCGGTTTTATTTTCTTCAGGTAATGGCTTTCTTTTATTGATTTTGGTGATATTTTTGTTGTGAAAAAAAATGCATAAATTATGTAAAATTAATCAACATTTTCTTGGGAATAATCAGTACCCGGAAATTAAATTAAATGAAAAAATAAAGTAACAAATCATTTAAAAAGATATTTCATATTGTATTCCCACAAACTTGTTGTTTGACAATATTAGCAGTTGATTTTTTTGGTAAATGATATTGTTATTTAAAACGTAATAGTTTTTCAAATATTTGTGATACACATTTTCATTATGAGTACCGAATACCGAAAGTAAGTCGTGTTTAAAAAAATCGGGCAAGCGATTTCCATGTAAGCATAGTTTCAAGAAATAGATGTTACCAATTTCAAAGCTACAAAACTGACGTTTTCTGCCGACAGTGAATGCCTTAACAACAATATATTATCAACATTTGATATTATGCGAAAAAATGGTTTGTGATTGTTTGTCGTCCCACGCATTTAAAGATGATCGTCTGTAAAACAAAACTTAAGTTACTTACACCCCATAAATAATTCATTCGTCTCTTTTATATATTTATAGCTAGAAACCGTTGTCCTATGTGTTTCCATTTGAACAGTCTTCAATAGACATCGGATGTGACCTATTCCATATTCACTCAAATAGATTACGGATTCATATTTGTATTTGTATTATCAAGTTTCATGCTTCTGATCTGCTTTAATATCAATGCATCATGTTTGCTGCGTGCAAGTTACATTAATCGGACATTTGATCATTTTATTTTTCCTCATTACACCATTCGACAGTCAATCAATAATATACCCAGAGGAGTTTATTATTTGACTGATAAAATTTTAACGGTTCACGTTTATCTTAATTATATCGGTAAGCGTATTATTTAGGATAACCAAGTTTTTAAGGAACATTCGAACGGTGAAAGCGAAAAGGTTGTGATATTAAATAAATGCCCAAGGTTATTAAACTGAGCATGGAAACCAGTCTCAAATCTTAAGTATCTGATTTGCTGAAATGGAGACCAGTCGCCATTTCAGCCAATCAGATGCTTGAGATTTGAGACTGGTTTCCATGCTCAGCTTTATAACCTTCAGCCAAAGAAGCAGTTAGATCCTTTTCGCTTTCAGTCCAGTATGCCATCGAAGTAGGCGTAAAGGACAGAAAGTAGTAGGTGTGATAACGCAGCGTGTGAAGATTCGTAAGTTGGATGAAAAACTATGGATACAGTTGGGTGTTTCTGCATCGCACGGTGGTACCCGATGTTGAATTTGTAATTCGGACGCAGACCACTATACCATATCATCATTCCTGACTAATACAAACTTTAACATACTAACAAACACTTTAGATGCTCATAACCTTAATACAATATACTATGTCATAATCTAGTTCATTCATTAGTACCTCCATTAAGGTTTAACACAGTATCAGTAAAAACAGAATTAAGATAATTCAATGTCTGATTAGTGTACATCTACCGACTAAAACAGAGATAATAAGAGAAACATAGATAGAAAGAAAGTTCTCTGTTTGTACTCTTTATGTCTTAAAAGTGGCACTCCATGACTGTCTCCAAATTTTTACGAATTAGTTAATGCATAGATATTAGGGTTTTATATAAAAATATTGAAAGAAATGGATAAAGCTTGCAAATAGTAAGATGCTAACACCTTGCATGCCAAAATACATGAAGGTTTTTTTGACACTTTGAAGTGATGCTTAAAAGACTGGATATGCCTCTGCACAATGTTGTTTGGTAGCATAGAAAGTGGAAATTATTAAGGAAAAAGACATTATTTCTTTCAATAAAATCATGCAACTTACATGAAACTTACATTTCATTTATTTACCTAATCCATGTAATGTACAGCAGGCAAATATAGTCGCCCCCTCAAATGCGCGACTAGTATGAGTGATTTCAAGTAGCAGCTAATAAAAGATTTTATTTATAACTGAGTTCTGATAACCCACCTATAAAGCACTTATAACGAAATGACATATTTATGAAGTGTCGCGCAGTCTGAATTTTAAATCTGTGAAGTTGGGTGTGGGATCAACATTCGACATTCGACATTCAATGTCCCACAGTGCATTAGACATTCAGCAGATCATTCGACTTAATGCATATTTTTGAATGTCCCGCTGTGCATTGGGCATTCAGCAGGTCATTCGACTTAATGCATGTTTTTGAATGTCCCGCAGTGCATTGGACATTCAGCAGGACATTCCATTTGATGCATGTTTTTGAATGTCCCGCAGTGCTTGGACATTCAGCAGGACATTCGACTTAATGCATGTTTTTGAATGTCCCGCAGTGCATTGGACATTCAGCAGGACATTCGACTTATTGCATGTTTTTGAATGTCCCGTAGTGCATTGGACATTCAGCAGGACATTCGGCTTGATGCATGTTTTTGAATGTCCCGCAGTGCATTGGACATTCAGCAGGACATTCGATTTAATGCATGTTTTTGAATGTCCAGCAGTGCATTGGACATTCAGCAGGACATTCGATTTAATGCATGTTTTTGAATGTCCGGGTGCATTAGACATTCAGCAGGACATTCCATTTGATGCATGTTTTTGAATGTCCCGCTGTGCATTGGACATTCAGCAGGACATTCGATTTAATGCATTTTTTGAATGTCCCGCAGTGCATTGGACATTCAGCAGGACATTCGATTTGATGCATGTTTTTGAATGTCCCGCAGTGCATTGGATATTCAGCAAGACAGTCGACTTAATGCATGTTTTTGAATGTCCCACAGTGCATTGGACATTCAGCAGGACATTCGATTTAATACATGTTTATGAATGTCCCGCAGTGCATTGGACATTCAGCAGGACATTCGATTTGATGCATGTTTTTGAATGTCCAGCAGTGCATTGGACATTCAGCAGGACATTCGACTTAATGCATGTTTTTGAATGTCCCGCTGTGCATTTGGACATTCGGCAGGACATTCGATTTAGTGCATGTTTTTGAATGTCCAGCAGTGCATTCGACATTCAGCAGGACATTCAATTTAATGCATATTTTTGAATGTCCTGCTGAATGTCGAATGCACTGCTGGACATTCAGAAACATGCATCAAATCGAATGTCCTGCTGAATGTCCAATGCACTGCGGGACATTCAAGAACATGCAATAAGTAGAATGTCCTGCTGAATGTCCAATGCACTGCGGGACATTCGAAAATATGCATGACGTCGAATGTCCTGCTGAATATCCAACGCACTGCGGGACATTCAAAAACATGCATTAGGTCGAATGTCCTGCTGAATGTCCAATGCACTGCGGGACATTCAAAAACATGCATTAGGTCGAATGTCCGGCTGAATGTCCAATGCACTGCAAGACATTCAAGAACATGAATTATATCGAATGTCCTGCTGAATGTCCAATGCACTGCGGGACATTCAAAAGCATACAATAAGTCGAATGTCCTGCTGAATGTCCAATGCACTGCTGGACTTTCAAAAACATGCATCATATCGAATGTCCTGCTGAACTTCGACATTCGACTTAATGCATGTTTTTGAATGTCCCGCTGTGCATTTGGACATTCGGCAGGACATTCGATATGATGCATGTTTTTGAAAGTCCAGCAGTGCATTGGACATTCAGCAGGGCATTCAATTTAATGCATATTTTTGAGTGTCCAGCAGTGCACTGCTGGACATTCAAAAACATGCATTAAGTCGAACGTCCTGCTGAATGTCCAATGCACTGCTGGACATTCAAAAATATGTATTAAATTGAATGTCCTGCTGAATGTCCAATGCACTGCTGGACATTCATAAACATTCATCAAATCGAATGTCCTGCTGAATTTCGAATGCACTGCTGGTCATTCAAAATCATGCATGAAATCGAATGTCCTGCTGAATGTCCAATGCGCTGCTGGACATTCAAAAACATGCATCAAATCGAATGTCCTGCTGAATATCCAATGCACTGCGGGACGTTCAAAAACATGCATTTAGTCGAATTTTCTGCTGATTGTCCAATGCACTTCGGGACATTCAAAAACATGCATGACGTCGAATGTCCTGCTGAATATATCCAACGCACTGCGGGACATTCAAAAACATGCATTAAGTCGAATGTCATGCTGAATGTCCAATGCACTACGGGACATTCAAAAACATGCATTAATTCGAATGTCCTGCTGAATGTCCAATGCACTGCTTGTCATTCAAAAACATGCATTAAATTGAATGTCCTGCTGAATGTCCAATGCACTGCTGGACATTCAAAACATTCATTAAATTGAATGTCCTGCTGAATGTCTAATGCACTGCTGGACATTGAAAATCATGCATTTAGTCGAATGTCCTGCTGAATGTCCAATGCACTGCGGGACATTCAAAAACATGCATTAGGTCGAATGTCCTGCTGAATGTCCAATGCACTGCGGGACATTCAAAAACATGCATTAGGTCGAATGTCCCGCTGAATGTCCAATGCACTGCAGGACATTCAAAAACATGAATTATATCAAATGTCCTGCTGAATGTCCAATGCACTGCGGGACATTCAAAAACATGCATAAAGTCGAATGTCCTGCTGAATGTCCAATGCACTGCGGGACATTCAAAACATGCATTAAGTCGAATGTACTACTGAATGTCCAATGCACTGCGGGACATTCAAAAACATGCTTTAGGTCGAATGTCCGGCTGAATGTCCAATGCACTGCAAGACATTCAAGAACAGGAATTATATCGAATGTCCTGCTGAATGTCCAATGCACTGCGGGACATTCAAAAGCATGCAATAAGTCGAATGTCCTGCTGAATGTCCAATGCACTGCTGGACTTTCAAAAACATGCATCATATCGAATGTCCTGCTGAACTTCCAATGCACTGCGGGACATTCAAAAACATGCATTAAGTCGAATGTTCCACTGAATGTCCAATGCACTGCGGGACATTCAAAAACATGCATTAGGTCGAATGTCCTGCTGAATGTCCAATGCACTGCGGGACATTCAAAAACATGAATTAAATCGTATGTCCTCCTGAATGTCCAATGCACTGCGGGACATTCAAAAACATGCATTAAGTCGAATGCCTGCTGAATGTCCAATGCACAGCGGGACATTCAAAAACATGCATCAAATCGAATGTCCTGCCGAATGTCCAAATGCACAGCGGGACATTCAAAAACATGCATTAAGTCGAATGTCGAAGTTCAGCAGGACATTCGATTTGATGCATGTTTTTGAATGTCCCGCAGTGCATTGGATATTCAGCAAGACAGTCGACTTAATGCATGTTTTTGAATGTCCCACAGTGCATTGGACATTCAGCAGGACATTCGATTTAATACATGTTTATGAATGTCCCGCAGTGCATTGGACATTCAGCAGGACATTCGATTTGATGCATGTTTTTGAATGTCCAGCAGTGCATTGGACATTCAGCAGGACATTCGACTTAATGCATGTTTTTGAATGTCCCGCTGTGCATTTGGACATTCGGCAGGACATTCGATTTAGTGCATGTTTTTGAATGTCCAGCAGTGCATTCGACATTCAGCAGGACATTCAATTTAATGCATATTTTTGAATGTCCTGCTGAATGTCGAATGCACTGCTGGACATTCAGAAACATGCATCAAATCGAATGTCCTGCTTAATGTCCAATGCACTGCGGGACATTCAAGAACATGCAATAAGTAGAATGTCCTGCTGAATGTCCAATGCACTGCGGGACATTCGAAAATATGCATGACGTCGAATGTCCTGCTGAATATCCAACGCACTGCGGGACATTCAAACACATGCATTAGGTCGAATGTCCTGCTGAATGTCCAATGCACTGCGGGACATTCAAAAACATGCATTAGGTCGAATGTCCGGCTGAATGTCCAATGCACTGCAAGACATTCAAGAACATGAATTATATCGAATGTCCTGCTGAATGTCCAATGCACTGCGGGACATTCAAAAGCATACAATAAGTCGAATGTCCTGCTGAATGTCCAATGCACTGCTGGACTTTCAAAAACATGCATCATATCGAATGTCCTGCTGAACTTCGACATTCGACTTAATGCATGTTTTTGAATGTCCCGCTGTGCATTTGGACATTCGGCAGGACATTCGATATGATGCATGTTTTTGAAAGTCCAGCAGTGCATTCGACATTCAGCAGGGCATTCAATTTAATGCATATTTTTGAGTGTCCAGCAGTGCACTGCTGGACATTCAAAAACATGCATTAAGTCGAACGTCCTGCTGAATGTCCAATGCACTGCTGGACATTCAAAAATATGTATTAAATTGAATGTCCTGCTGAATGTCCAATGCACTGCTGGACATTCATAAACATTCATCAAATCGAATGTCCTGCTGAATTTCGAATGCACTGCTGGTCATTCAAAATCATGCATGAAATCGAATGTCCTGCTGAATGTCCAATGCGCTGCTGGACATTCAAAAACATGCATCAAATCGAATGTCCTGCTGAATATCCAATGCACTGCGGGACGTTCAAAAACATGCATTTAGTCGAATTTTCTGCTGATTGTCCAATGCACTTCGGGACATTCAAAAACATGCATGAGGTCGAATGTCCTGCTGAATGTCCACTGCACTGCTGGACATTCAAAAACATGCATTAAATCAAATGTCCTGCTGAATGTCCAATGCACAGCGGGACATTCAAAAACATGCATTAAATTGAATGTCCCGCTGAATGTCCAATGCACAGCTGGACATTCAAAAACATGCATCAAATCGTATGTCGTGCTGAATGTCCAATGCACTGATGGACATTCACAAATATGCATTAAATTGAATGTCCTGCTGAATGTCGAATGCACTGCTGGACATTCAGAAACATGCATCAAATCGAATGTCCTGCTGAATGTCCAATGCACTGCGGGACATTCAAGAACATGCAATATGTCGAATGTCCTGCTGAATGTCCAATGCACTGCGGGGCATTCGAAAACATGCATGACGTCGAATGTCCTGCTGAATATATCCAACGCACTGCGGGACATTCAAAAACATGCATTAAGTCGAATGTCATGCTGAATGTCCAATGCACTACGGGACATTCAAAAACATGCATTAATTCGAATGTCCTGCTGAATGTCCAATGCACTGCTTGTCATTCAAAAACATGCATTAAATTGAATGTCCTGCTGAATGTCCAATGCACTGCTGGACATTCAAAACATTCATTAAATTGAATGTCCTGCTGAATGTCTAATGCACTGCTGGACATTGAAAATCATGCATTTAGTCGAATGTCCTGCTGAATGTCCAATGCACTGCGGGACATTCAAAAACATGCATTAGGTCGAATGTCCTGCTGAATGTCCAATGCACTGCGGGACATTCAAAAACATGCATTAGGTCGAATGTCCCGCTGAATGTCCAATGCACTGCAGGACATTCAAAAACATGAATTATATCAAATGTCCTGCTGAATGTCCAATGCACTGCGGGACATTCAAAAACATGCATAAAGTCGAATGTCCTGCTGAATGTCCAATGCACTGCGGGACATTCAAAACATGCATTAAGTCGAATGTACTACTGAATGTCCAATGCACTGCGGGACATTCAAAAACATGCTTTAGGTCGAATGTCCGGCTGAATGTCCAATGCACTGCAAGACATTCAAGAACATGAATTATATCGAATGTCCTGCTGAATGTCCAATGCACTGCGGGACATTCAAAAGCATGCAATAAGTCGAATGTCCTGCTGAATGTCCAATGCACTGCTGGACTTTCAAAAACATGCATCATATCGAATGTCCTGCTGAACTTCCAATGCACTGCGGGACATTCAAAAACATGCATTAAGTCGAATGTTCCACTGAATGTCCAATGCACTGCGGGACATTCAAAAACATGCATTAGGTCGAATGTCCTGCTGAATGTCCAATGCACTGCGGGACATTCAAAAACATGAATTAAATCGTATGTCCTCCTGAATGTCCAATGCACTGCGGGACATTCAAAAACATGCATTAAGTCGAATGCCTGCTGAATGTCCAATGCACTGCGGGACATTCAAAAACATGCATCAAATCGAATGTCCTGCTGAATGTCCAATGCACTGCGGGACATTCAAAAACATGCATCAAATGGAATGTCCTGCTGAATGTTTAATGCACTGCGGGACAGTCAAAAACATGCATGAAATCGAATGTCCTGCTGAATTTCCAATGCACTGCTGGACATTCAAAAACATGCATTAAATTGAATGTCCTGCTGAATGTCCAATGCACTGCTGGACATTCAAAAACATGCATTGAGTCGAATGTCCTGCTGAATGTCCAATGCACTGCGGGACATTCAAACACATGCATTAGTTCGAATGTCCTGCTGAATGTCCAATGCACTGCGGGACATTCAAAAACATGCATTAGGTCGAATGTCCCGCTGAATGTCCAATGCACTGCAGGACATTCAAAAACATGAATTATATCGAATGTCCTGCTGAATGTCCAATGCACTGCGGGACATTCAAAAGCATGCATTAAGTCGAATGTCCTGCTGAATGTCCAATGCACTGCTGGACTTTCAAAAACATGCATCATATCGAATGTCCTGCTGAACTTCCAATGCACTGCGGAACATTCAAAAACATGCATTAAGTCGAATGTTCCACTGAATGTCCAATGCACTGCGGGACATTCAAAAACATGCATTAGGTCGAATGTCCTGCTGAATGTCCAATGCACTGCGGGACATTCAAAAACATGCATTAGGTCGAATGTCCGGCTGAATGTCCAATGCACTGCAGGACATTCAAAAACATGAATTATATCGAATGTCCTGCTGAATGTCCAATGCACTGCGGGACATTCAAAAGCATTCAATTAGTCGAATGTCCTGCTGAATGTCCAATGCACTGCTGGACTTTCAAAAACATGCATTAAATCGAATGTCCTGCTGAACTCCCAATGCACTGCGGGACATTCAAAAACATGCATTAAGTCGAATGTTCCACTGAATGTCCAATGCACTGCGGGACATTCAAAAACATGCATTAGGTCGAATGTCCTGCTGAATGTCCAATGCACTGCGGGACATTCAAAAACATGAATTAAATCGAAAGTCCTGCTGAATGTCCAATGCACTGCGGGACGTTCAAAAACATGCATTAAGTCGAATGTCCTGCTGAATGTCCAATGCACTGCGGGACATTCAAAAACATGCATCAAATCGAATGTCCTGCTGAATGTCCAATGCACTGCGGGACATTCAAAAACATGCATCAAATGGAATGTCCTGCTGAATGTCCAATGCACTGCGGGACAGTCAAAAACATGCATTAAATCGAATGTCCTGCTGAATGTCCAATGCACTGCGGGACATTAAATGTCGAATGTCGAATGTTGATCCCACAGCCAACTTCACAGACTTCTGAATTTTTAGTCAAAACATGTCCGTTATAAATGAATGATAATAACAACTTAAGAGCAGGCTAATCCGTGCACTAACCCTATTCATTAGAATCAACCATTGGTTTTCGATAGGATTATCTATCCTTGTCATAAATCTTCTTACAAATAGGAGACACACAAAGAAAATTGTGGGCTTGTGAATTAAGCGAGCGGTGTACTCAGGGTCTACACCATTCAGTGAGAGAATAATTCTAAATGAATCTAGAAAACAAGTTAGACCTTTTTAAACAGATTACGTCCATAATGTTATCAAGGTCTATACTTATTTAAGTCGATAACCCCTATTTTGCAAAGAGGTGTCACATATAGCCATTGACCTATGCAAGCCAGGTATCTCAAGTCGAGATAAAACTTTACTGATTTGAGAGTCTTAAAAAATTCGAACACTTATAAGGTGATAAAGACAAGCGTTGTTCTCAATTTTAAATATTTAATATCTTACCACCGGCTGGAGGCAAACAAATATCAATATCTTAAGGAATTATAAGTTTAAGGAGGTAGGCAATAACTGTGCCAAGTCCTTATTGTGCCAAAATGTCAAAATGTTATCATTTGATTACATTTCAAGTTCATCCATTTGCAAGGACTTGTTTTTGTCTTTTTTTTAAAGGTATTCAATTGAATTTAAAATGAAAATAAAAATTTATTTTTTTTCAAGTAGTTAACCGGTGTATGAAATAAACTCATCAATACGCATGTAATCTACCTTGCGAAGAGAAAAGGGCTATTCTTAGCTTGAAAGCATGCAATATTCTATTAGGATCAAGAAATATAAATAAATGAAAAAGTACTTGAAAGCCATCGAATAACACGCGGACATTTTAATATTCGGTTACTGTCAAGCTGTTTCATCATGTTTTAAATTCAGAATTTCATCGAAAAAAACGGCGTTTAAAAAAACATAGCGGCGATTGAGAATTATTAGTGTTTGCGAAGAACACGGGGCACAAAGATCTAAGAACTTGAGCTTGTGTCTCAGAGCAGCTGATTGGTTTAGTTTGAACTCAGTTTCCTGCCTTAGCATTTGCAAGGTTGGCCCAAGATCGTATAAAAGAGGCTCAAAAACTGTCTCAAATCCCAAGCGTCTGACTGATTTCAAAATAGATCTATCAAAACCAGAGTTTTGAGACTGGATTCCTATCTCAGCTAATGATCTTGGTTCTTGAGTTTTGAGACGTGTCTCCAGACTTACTAAATCAACCCCAGTCTTATATGGCACTTAAGGTAGGCGACACAGTTAATCACAAATATCTCGTCAAATGAAAACAAAAATGCACCGCTTCACGCTCAATACGCCAGGTAATCAACTATCGCAGAAATATCTTTTGAAATTCTTAGTAGCGCTATTTTTGCAGTGTGGCGGCCGTAAAAATTTTCCCCTTACATATAGTACTTTTATCAGTAAAATAACCCGCTACCGATGTCATGCAGTGATTGTTATGTATATCATAGCTATCCGATCAATCTTTTGGGGGGTTGTCCCGGCTAGCTCTGTTGGTTGCGTCGAAGGAATTGCAGGGCTAGGCGCTGTCGCCGTGACGGTGCGGGTTCGCTCCCATCTAGAGGCACTATCATTTTTAATAGGTGTTCGTATTGACAACACACATATGAAACATATATAGTTAAAACATACCATTTCTTTAATCGCTTCGACGTACAAATAAAGATATGCTACAATGTTGATTAGACATGACTGGAATAAAGCAAAGTCTGTTAAGCTCAATGAAATTCGATAAAATTCTAAAAAAAACTCCGACTACTTAATTCGAATATCACAGAGGTCTGTTTTCGATTAGTTTGTCTTAAAAGTTAAATCCCTCACTATATTAAAGATTGAGATAATATTTAGGGTTGATACGAATGTCTTCATTGGAGTTTATTCAGATAAAAGAAATGTCAAAAATCTGTAAGCTACCCTGGTATGCGAGTTATCAGAATATCAAACCATAAACAAAATATTAAGGTAAAATAAAAATAGCATCAATGGTTTATCATATAACCACACTCGTACTGCTCATGTTGGAATTCCTGCATCCGACTCAGAAAAAAATAAATGATAAATGACGAGCAACATTATGAGATTTCAAGTTATGTGTAAACAGTGAAATATTTTGCTATGTCATCGGCTCGAAAAAGTTCAACCATTTGAGTTGATGTTTATTTCTTATTTCATCTGTTACTTAGTATTAGTTTTGTCGTCGTTGTTGTTGTTTGTTGCTCCTCCTGCTGTTGTTATTGTTCGAATTGATACAATACTCATTTAATAGAAAGTTGAAATTTTCTGAGAATAAAAAATAAACATAGCATATACGTCTTACATTCTTTACTGATTCAAACAGTCACCTAAATCAAAACCAAACCTTTTACAGCATAACAATGATTTATTCATTAATTTGTATCCACGATTAACTCATAGTCGTAATGCGACAAAAAACAACCTCAGCTGTTAAAAGTTGAACGCAAGCGACAGTCTCGAATGGCTATTTCATCATTTGTGAACTTCAACACACAAACTTAATTAAAATGCAGCATCATGCACCAAGTTAACTGTAGATTGAACATTAATTGTAAATATCCATGTAAGTTTGTGTTACATAACATGCAGCTTTCCTTACGTATATTACAGGGTATTCGTTTTTAGAAAAAAAATGATAAGATGGATTATATGTCGATTAACTGCTACGGAATTAAAACTGTTTAATAACAGGAATAATATGCTGATGGTATTTACCAGATATAAATAACGCAGTGATGTGTTTGTCGGGACTTACGGTTAAGCTACGCAGCGATGTGTTTGTCGGTACTTTCGGGTAAGCTACTCAGCGATATGTTTGTCGGGACTTACGGTTAAGCTACGCAGCGATGTGTTTTGTCGGGACTTTCGGGTAAGCTACTCAGCGATATGTTTGTCGGGACTTTCGGGTAAGCTACGCAGCGATGTGTTTGTCGGGACTTTCGGGTAAGCTACGCAGTAATGTGTTTGTTGGGACTTTCAAATTGACGATAATATTGTACTGGAAAAGCACTTCGAATACTAGTACAACAATTATTAAAATTTTGCAAACTCGATTTGATTGGGCCTCTTCATGGGCAGTAATCGAAATTCATATTACTGTCCTCGCTGCCTGTACCTGGCTAGAGCGCTACTCAAAAGTAACACAGATATATGTACCCTGTGCCACGGCCTTCAAAGATGGTAAACAGTACTGACTGAATGTACGGCCGCCACCCGACATAAACAGCGCTTGATAGAAATGAACTTTGAAAGCCACCGAACACGTCAAATACTAAAATATACTCGGTTTGATTGAACCTGTCATTGACAGTAATGGAAATGCATTATACTTTCACGCTGTCTGGCCCCTGGTTGACAGCTAATTAATATTTTCACAAATATATGTGCCATGATCAACGGCTTTCAAAGATTGCAACTGATAACAGTACTGAAAACCAAAACCACTTATTCCAGTCGTAGAGTTACATTCGCTTCATTTACTTTAATTATCTTCTAATTAAATTTTCATAATTTAATCTCAAAGCAGCCGCCTACCTAGTGATCCTTAAATTGTTTTCCTTCATTAAAATCTGATTTCAATCGGGTCGATAAAAGCGACTGACAATTAACAGGCAATATAATTGGTCACAGGTAAATACAAAACTATTTTAAAGCTGAGAAGCAAATAATACAAAATAGTCTTCAGAAAACGTTCACAACATTTAAGAACAAAAATGCTACAAAAGAAAATCTGTAAAAGGAAAAATCCCAGAGATTTGGAAAAATTTTAAGAACCAATAAAATAATAAAACTGACGCCCTTTGTAGTGACCAGTTTCATAACTTAAAACGATAAAAGATGTTACTGACGAATCGGAATTTCTAGATATACATTCATATATAAGTTACTTTATTCAACGTAATTTTTGATAATGGCCTAATCCCGGAAACATTGAAATATTGAAAAGCATTCAAACAAATAAAAATAAAAGAAACACACAGGATCCCTTAAATTATCGACCTATCACTGTGCTATATTATGTACATCGGTTTTTAATAGATGTCCTCAAAACGTTTGAGAGAAAACTGGCAAAAAACAATAACAAATCATTCTTTTTTCATTAAAGGTTTCTCCCTAGTTGATACCATGTTCATATTTTGAATACAATACATGTGTATTTATATTTTATTTTAATGAACAAGTTTGTTTTAATGACTGGTGTGTATATTCGTATGACAATATTTATGTTAGAGACAGTTGAACATAATCTTAATAAATATTTTTAACTAATAAAATTTTGTTTAAAATCCCGTAATTGTGTGAAACATCACGGAAGATCGCTGCGCCGAATAACACTTCCGGTTGTTATTTTTGGTCCGGTCTTTTCATACGCTTACTTTTGTACAGAGAACTGAAGTTCATCAGAACCGTTTTATTTGAAAGTATCCGGACATTTTGTTTAAGTCATACCAGTATTTAATAAGTTTGATCTTCTTCACAGTGTCCGATAGACGAGACCAGCCATGGCGCAGGTAATAGTGACGCAGCAGCCAGCGGGCAGACAGATGCTGATAGGGTCGGTGCAGGGTCACAGAGACTGGAACTCGGGCCTGTTTTCATGCTGCTCAGACTGTAAATCATGTAAGTTCTCCGCAAACGTAACTTTCGGAATAATGGCCTCAGAGTTTGTCTCAAACACCCCATTTTCTAATCTATGGTTGGTATAGAGGTAGGTAGGTAGCTAGCTAGCTAATAAGGTGGATAGAAAGTAATGATGCTGTTGTTGAAATTTCGAGATACCAAAAATGACATTCCTATTTTTTTTTCTGTCGGAACTCGAAAATCATCACAGTAATAATTGAAAACAATAGCCTTCCGAGACGATAACGCGCTCGACTATTCGATTCATTGGAAACAAATGAATTTAAAGATTAAAAGAACGTCAACAACTATGGCCAAACAATTAAGTGAAGTCAGGAAAAATACTAACAAGTGAATGGTAAAATAATTGATTTCAATTTACACAAATAATGCCCTAATGTGCCATATCATAAAATTGTTGAACTGAAAAGGAGAATAACTACGAACTATGTTTGGAAGAGTTGGAAAACTTGTTAGTAATTTATGATTGGCACATTAACTTTTAGTTCAATATCAATCACTTAAATACCGGTTATGTTACAGAATAAAAACTTCAACACAAAAAATGAAAACGTCGGTGAAAGTGATGTAGACTATGATGTTGGAAATGTTGTTTTTTTAAGTTTGAAATTGATATCTGTATCAGTTCTTAAGTTATGGGCCAAGTGCATAAAAACGTTAACAAAAATCTAAGTGAAAAAGGGAAATTACTTAAAAATAATTATAGCAGAGTTATGAATCTCGGTTGATACGGTAATGATTGTGATAGTGAGTATATATCTTAAGCTTGTAGTTGATATTTTTATGTAGTTCCAGTTATGGACCCAAACCATATTTTGGTTAATGCAAAAACTAAGTGCAAAAAGAGCATAACTTACAGAAATATGTCTGGAAGAGTTATGGTTCATGTAAATAATAAAGTAGATACAGATGTTAAACATTGTCGTAGTACGTTTTATTGGGCAGATTAATCATCAAGTCAACGAATTTGATGAAGACACAGCTGACATGACGATAACTACAAAAATATTTGCTGACGAATCATTGATTAAAATGGTGATGTCAAACACAGTAGACTATAACTGTAAACAGCTCTTTATCATAACATCATACTAGCTTATGACGCAACCCGGAGGTGCTGTATAGTTTTTATCGTGTACATGGAAAATACTATTGCATATGTACGTCAGACAAGCAAACTATTTTATAAGTTGTTAATGCATCGCATTGGGTGCCGCTAACAGGATGTTTTTAAGATTGAGATCCTTGTCTGTCGTACAGATTTATTTTTACACGATAAAATGTCTAAATGCTTATATCACATTTATATGCTTTGACGAGTATTTCAAAATCATTTCTCTTGAAAAAAGTGACAGAATCCATTACAATATTGTAAATTTTGGAATTTAATCATGATTTCTCGATAATTCTTTTGATTTTTTGTCTCTAATCGACTAAATTTCGCGCCGATTTCAATCATAAGTCTGTCTGAAGTTTGAACAAACTATATACAATTAAATAACCAACGTGGTCTGCATTGGTGTATTCATAAAGCTTGTTTATTTCAGTTTTAAAATTGTCCGTATATAGTTTTCGAATCCTTCTTTTTTAAAAGAGTGAACTTTTCAAACTTTTCAATATAATTGACAATATGGTCAAAGATATCAGCAATATAAAATTTATAATAAAGTTGAACTATCATAGATTTAATATATTATGTTTGTTTACGTGACGTACCGGTAATCCACATGGATCAAAGCATCTTTGACTTGTCAATTAAAAAGAATTAAACAACTTTAAATATATCTTTAATTTTTAATGATAAAAGCTTACTTGTTGTTGTATTTCAGTAAAACTATTTCAGTAAGTATTGATTTAAGGATTGTCCTGAAATAAACTTAAGCAGGCTTTTGAAGAAATGTGAATGCTAGGGCACTGACAGTCGTGGATCAAGAGTAGTCCTGGATCGAGGCCAAACGTAACTGGTAAAAACTGGTAAAAACTAGGTCATTAAACGATAATCTAACATCTTTGGATATTATCACATTCAGATATATCTGGACTATATTGTATCATCTGTATAATAGATTGCCATTGGACTGAAGAACTATTGGCAATGGGGGCTGTAATGGTCACAGACTCTGACTGCTACCTGCTTCCTCAAACCAATATTGGTGTATTCGAATTGATCGTAAAATTTTTCGGTACAATTTTTTTAAGACTAACTCCTCGATCATTTTCTTCTCATTTAGGGGCTGGCGAGAGTGGGGTCATAAACTCGGCACTTCATGCAGAACATATGATTTCAGTTTCAGGTCGATATCTTGTAAAGTGAAGAAGTTTGCATCACACGATTTTGTTTTATCATGTCCCCTGCAAAAAAATAATGGACTGATCCATACGAAAAATATGTCACGCATATCTACACTTCATGTCAAACATATGTTTAAAGTTTCAAGTCAATATCTTCAAAACTGTAAAAGCAGTTGGTGTCACAAGGTTTTGTTGAATCGTGCTCCCCTTTTTAAAAAATAATGGACTTATCCACATAAAAAAGTATGTCATGCAATTCTAATCACGAATGTATGTTTCCAGTTTGAAGAAAGGAGAAGTAGTTTGTGTCATAAGATTTTGTGAAATAAAAGATTTTGTTAAATAATACACCCCTCCAAAAAATAATGGAATGATCTCCCCCAAAAATATACTCGGCCAAAAAAGTTCTGCACACTTGGACATTTTATAAACTATCTTTTTAATTTCACCAAACACGGAACAGTGATACATACCAAATAAAAAATCAATTCA
The DNA here is from genome assembly GCA_038501625.1 of Corbicula japonica. Lineage (NCBI taxonomy): Eukaryota > Metazoa > Mollusca > Bivalvia > Venerida > Cyrenidae > Corbicula > Corbicula japonica. The sequence goes on from JAZAYU010000077.1 coordinate 778,506, forward strand.
ATGCGAGCAATATAAAAAAGACAGAAACAAAATCCGATCATCACTTTACAAGCAATTTATTGTTAAAGTGACCAGAGGTTACTACACAAAAGTTGCAAAATCACTAAACTAACAGTGAGTAAATCCACCACGATAAATCCGGCATTACTTCAAGCGTCGTCGCGTGGAATTCACCAGCCGACGAATTTCAGTTGTGGAATTAGGTTCCTTTCGTAAACGAGAATAGAAGGTAGATCAACTAGCTGACGAATTGCACATGCTCTACCTTCTTAAGAAAGACATCTAGGCGGCCGGTGTGGTCCGACAATTGCCACTTCAGTCAAATTAACAAATTGAATGAAAATCTTCCTTGGTGACAGTGAGAACAAATAAATTTGAATAACAAAACATGCAGTTGTGTTTTTTCTCGTTGCCATATCATCACAGTGCATACTTATTATTGCTATAAAACAGACAATAATGATTGCGTAGATTTAACACCTCTACCTTGATACGGGTATATGTTGCTCGCGTGTGCACTTCATGCAGAACATACGATTTCAGTTTCAAGTCGATATCTTGGAAACTGATGAAGTTTGCAAAACACGATCATGTCCCCTACAAAAAATAATGGACTGATCCACATGAAAAATATGTAACGCACATCTACACTTCATGACGAACATATGTTTTAAGTTTCAAGTCAATATCTTAAAAAACTGTAGAAGAAGTTCGCGTCACAAGATTTTGTTGAATCGTGCTCCCCTCCAAAAAAAATAATGGACTGATCCACATGAGAAAAAAATAGTTCGGGCAAATCTACTCACGAAAATATTTTCATATTTTTAAAGTTTCAAGTCGATATCTTGAAAACTGTTGACGTAGTAAGTGCCACAGACCAACCACCCACCCAACCAACCATCCAAGCGGATCATGACTCTTATGTAAACCCTCAAACTTTGTTTGCGGGAGTATAATGATGATGGGTAAAATATTAGTTCCGGCAAGTACTAGGATAAAATTATGTGGGCGAAATATTAGTTCCGGCAAATATTAGGATACAATGACGAGGGGAGAAATATTTGTTCCGGTAAGTAGAAGGATACAATGATGAGGGGTGTAATATCAGTTCCAGCATGTGCTAGGATACAAAAGAGTGGGCGAAATATCAGTTCCGGCAAATACTAGGATACCAAATACTTTGATAAAATGATGCGAGCGAAATATAATATGCAAATACTAGGATACCAAATACTATAATAAAATGTAAAATGATGCTAGCGAAATATATGTTCCTGTTCCGGCAAGTACTAGGATACCAAATGATGCGAGCGAAATATATGTTCTTGTTCTGGCAAGTACTAGGATACCAAATGATGCGAGCGAAATATATGTTCCTTCTGGCAAGTACTAGGATACCAAATGATGCGAGCGAAATATATGTTCCTGTTCCGGGAAGTACTAGGATCCCAAACGTTGCAAGCGAAATATACGTTCCTATTCCTTAAGTACCAGGATAAAAGGATAAGGGGCGAAATATTAGTTCCGGTAAAAATCAAGACAAAAAGGTTTGAACGAATGATTATTTCCGGCAATGAAATTGTCAAATTTCTATTTCAGTGATAATGACATATTGCTGTCTTCCATGTGCCATCTGCAACATATCATCCCGTGCCGGTGAATGCTACTGTATGCCATGGTGGGTCCCTGGAGGTCTGATTGCTTTGAGAACACGCATTAGGACGCTCGGTGGTATACAGGTATGTATGAATGTTAACCAATATCCAACCCCCACATACTTGTTTTAAATTATAACTCATGGATACCTGTGGTTTATTGGTTTCAGGTCGTCTAGCCTCATTCACAACTGAGCCTTATTCACAAGACAGTCCCATTCACAAGACATCCTCATTCATAAGGCTCATTAGAACTTGCTTCCTTTTGGAGTCCCATTCACTATGAGCAAACTATTATAGTTATCCAAAGTTCTTATGTTCTTTTTCTACTGAGGTGTCTCCTAAATAAAATATTAAAACAAATCTTACCCTGTATCATATATCTACATTTGTTTTCTTGTAAAACAAATAAAATTGATTCTATACGTAAAATAGTAAACACAATGTAAATGACCTTCACAAAGCCTGGTTGCTGCAGTTGAGTTGAGCACACGTACAATGCTTTTAGAGTAATCGTGGTGTTTTCTCTCCAGGGATCAATATGCAATGACTGTATGGCGATGTCTTGTTGTGGTCTCTGTGCCATATGCCAGATGCAGAGAGAGCTGGACGCCATGGGCCTCTAAGAAGACCCTTCATGAATACCCCCTAGCCGAGGAGGCTGTGAGCTGCCAGAGTCGTGCCATATTCTATTTCTGATTCATATTCATATACTGTTATGTCTATTCTTCTTTTACATTTTTTATAAATCATAGACTGTGAAATAAAAGCTAGTGCCTTCGACCAAAAATATCGGTTAGTTGTCATAGAAAATTTGCGCAGTGATTTTTTACAATATAATAGAAATTCAGTGATCGATGATCATTTTTCGTGCCAAAAAATCTTTCATATGAAATGCAATTTTTGTTTCAAGTATTCAAACAAGTCTCAAACAACTTCCTGGCCAATTATTATTTACTGGACCTTTTGGGACTAGCTGATGTATCACCCTATACGTCCTCATTTCACACGTTCAAAATTCGCTCTACTTATTGAAATTGCTCGTTCTAAATGTTTTTGACAAATAGAATGCAACACTCGTGTTCACTTTATAGTGAAATAATCAAATTATTAAATTCGTCATCTAAGTCGAACTAAAACTCGGTAAAGCCTCGTTTTATGTGGATTTAATGAGTCTTTCCATAATTTCAGTAAAAAATGCTTACTTGCAAACCAGTGTCACTTGTAACATTCAATTTGTTTCGTCAAGTATTAATTCAGTTATTTAAATGTACATGTTTCCGCAATTCTCATGTTAACGTGAATACACAGGGCCTTGGACGATTCGTCGCAAAAATAGCGAAGATAAAAAATCTGTATGAATGTTTGGATACAAAACCCATTATTGTCCGTAATACTTATCATTTCATAAATATATTCCCTCAGTTCATACTACATGTCTATACACTCTTTAGGACATCGCATGGTAATTCGTGACTAAATAATTCTGGTCTGAATAGTGTCTTGTATATATACTGGGTAGTAAGGGTTACCAAGTGACACATATATTAAAGAGGTATTCTTAAATTTTACATTTGCTAACAACATCCAAAAGAGACATGTCACCTTATCCTTGCCACTAGATATCTATGCCCTCAAGACCAGCCACAAACGACATTATCGGACTTGGAATCCGCCCCTTTACCGCCACTAAGCCCCAACCCCTGATCAAATTTGAATTATTAACCATTCCTATCAATAAATGGTCCATGCAGACATTTACAAAAATCAAGGGAGAGAATAAAAGCCTGAAAAAAAAGAGAATGAAAGCCTGAGATAAGAGAATATGAAAAGAGAGCCAATATGTCCTAAATCGTTGACCTGATGCTTGGATCCAAAACATGAACAAAAAGAAATGTCAAAAGGATAATAATGTAAAATATTGCCATGATTTCCAAAAGAATTGTTTTGAAGGAAAAATGAACTGGTTTAAAAACTGTTGGAGCTACTATTCAATTTGGACAACAATACAACATATTAACTTGTATGTGTATGGTATTGTATGGTATGGCATGCTTTGGCGTGGAGTGGCAGGGCATTTGTGGTATGTTATTATGATTACGTATCGGGTGGGATATGGTAGGGGAAGTGTTTAGGGTAGGGCTAGTGTAGGGTATAGGGACGGGAAATGTTATATGAAGAACTCTACTACAGTGGATTGGCGCTATATGGTGGATCTCGTCTATGTAGGCTCCAGTTCTATTAGTGAACCTGACATGTTCAAACTGAGGCTGTCAATTTTTGCATAGGGGCTCTGGGGTGCCGTTAGTCCTCTCAACGGTGTTCCATTATATCACATGACCTATTACATTGACCCTTATGAAGCCTCCATGGTTCAACTCAGTTGCGTCGACATCTAACTTTGCTATATATGCCAACGGTCAAGGTCATCAGACAACTAAAAATGTGTCCATAGGACACGGATTCCCCCCGCTATGCATCGTTTTCAGATACTAAAGTGCAATGATTGGAATAATAGCATTTCAAAGACAGTGATGTTCGAGTAATTATAAGAATATGCATAAACTTGATGATCAAGTAAATTATTTGTATTTGTGGCACTGTTGTCTTCTCATTACGTAAATGTCTGTGAAGAAGTTGTTGGTAATGCAATGCAATGTCATAGTAAACATTTGTGTCAAGTTATTTTGAAATTCCTTCCTTCATAAAGAAGTTATACCCCGAACAAGTAAATTCAAGTTTTAGTAACTGTGACCTCGACCTTGGACTTACAGGCATGGGTAATGTACGCAACACACCGCCTTGTCATGGTGAACATTTGTGCCAAGTTATTTTGAAAACCCTCCATTCAAAACAGTTATAGCCCGGACAAGGAAATTCTATTTTTAGTAACAGTGACCTTGACCTTGGACCTACAGGCATGGGCATGGTACATGACTCACCACCTTGTCATGGTGAACATTTCTGCCAAGTTATTTTGAAATTACTCTATTCCTAACGTAGTTACAACCCTGACAAGAAAATTATATTTTAGTAACAGTGACCTTGACCTTGGACCTACAGGCATGGGCATGGTACGGGACGCATCATCTGGTCATGATAAACATTTGTGTCAAGTTATTTTGAAATCAATCTATTCCTAACAAAGTTAGAGCCCGGACAAGAGAATTCTATTTTTAGTAACAGTGACCTTGACCTACAGGCATGGGCATGGTACGCGATACACCGCCTTGTCATGGTGAACATTTGTGTCAAGTTATTTTGAAATCCCTATATTTATAATGAAGTTACAGCCCGGACAAGAAAATTCTATTTTTAGTAACAGTGACCTTGACCTTGGACCTTCAGGCTTGGGTATTGTGCGGACACACTGCCTTGTCATAGTGAACATTTGTGCAAAGTTATTTTGAAATCCCTCCATTCATAACAAAGTAACAGCCCGGACAAGAGAATTATATTTTTAGTAACAGTGACCATGACCTTTGACCGACAGGCATGGGCATGGTACGCGACACATCGCCCTGTCATGGTGAACATTTGTGCCAAGTTATTTTGAAAACCCTCCATTCAAAACAGTTATAGCCCGGACAAGGAAATTCTATTTTTAGTAACAGTGACCTTGACCTTGGACCAACAGGCATGGACATGGTACACGACTCACCACCTTGTCATGGTGAACATTTCTGCCAAGTTATATTGAAATTACTCTATTCCTAACGTAGTTACAACCCTGACAAGAAAATTCTATTTTAGTAACAATGACCTTGACCTTGGACCTACAGGCATGGGCATGGTACGGGACACATCATCTGGTCATGATGAACATTTTTGTCAAGTTATTTTGAAATCAATCTATTCCTAACAAAGTTACAGCCCGGACAAGAGAATTCTATTTTTAGTAACAGTGACCTTGACCTACAGGCATGGGCATGGTACGCGATACACCGCCTTGTCATGGTGAACATTTGTGTCAAGTTATTTTGAAATCCCTCCATTTATAATGAAGTTACAGCCCGGACAAGAAAATTCTATTTTTAGTAACAGTGACCTTGACCTTGGACCTTCAGGCTTGGGTATTGTGCGGACACACTGCCTTGTCATAGCGAACATTTGTGCAAAGTTATTTTGAAATCCCTCCATTCATAACAAAGTAACAGCCCGGACAAGAGAATTCTATTTTGAGTAACAGTGACCTTGACCTTTGACCGACAGGCATGGGCATGGTACGCGACACATCGCCCTGTCATGGTGAACATTTGTGCTAAGTTATTTTGAAATCCCTCCATTCATAACAAAGTAACAGCCCGGACAAGAAAATTTTATTTTTAGTAACAGTGACCTTGACCTTCGACCTAAAGGCTTGGGCATGGTACGTGACATTACGTCTTGATATGGTGAACAATTATACCAAGTTATTCAAAAATCCAATAAGAAATAACAAAGTTACAGAGCGGACAAGATTTTGCAAGAAAATTCTATTTTAGTAACAGTGACCTTGACCTTGGACCTACAGGCATGGGTATTGTCACGACAAACCGCCTTGTTATGGTGAACATTTGTGCCAAGTTATTTTGAAATCCCTCCATTCCAAACGAAGTTAAGGGCAAAGTGTATATTTTTTCTTAACACAAAATGTAAGTGAAAAAGGGGCATACTTTGAAAAATATTGGAAGCAGGGATATGGGTCTTGTTGGTTATGATGTAGATTTTGATGGTGAAAATATATTTCAAGTTTCAAGACAGTATCTCAAGTAGTTTTAAAGTTATGGGCAAAATGCATATTTTGCTTAACACAAAATATAAGAAACAAGATATATTCCTATTAAAACTAATGTAAATGGAAGTATCAAAGGGCCATAACTTCGGAACGGAACATGTAAGAGCAAAACCCCACCTTCATGCACAACAACATATCAGGCCAAGCATTGTGATAAAGTTTCATCAAATTCCCAGCAGAGGTGTAGGAGGAGTTGCGTTCACGAGATATACTCCTATTAAAACTAATGTAAATGGAAGTATCAAAGGCCCATAACTTCTGAACGGAACATGTAAAAGCGAAACCCCACCTTCATGCACAACAACATATCAGGCCGAGCATTGTGGTCAAGTTTCATTAAATTCCCACCAGTAGTGTAGGAGAAGTTGAGTTCACGAGATATACTCCTATTAAAACTAATGTAAATTAAAGTATCAAAGGGCCATAACTTCTGAACGGAACATGTAAGAGCAAAACCCCACCTTCATGCACAATAACATATCAGGCCAAGCATTGTGGTCAAGTTTCATTAAATTCCCACCAGTAGTGTAGGAGAAGTTGAGTTCACGAGATATACTCCTATTAAAACTAATGTAAATTAAAGTATCAAAGGGCCATAACTTCTGAACGGAACATGTAAGAGCAAAACCCCACCTTCATGCACAATAACACATCAGGCCAAGCATTGTGGTCAAGTTTCATTAAATTCCCACCAGTAGTGCAGGAGGAGTTGCGTTCACGAGAATATCGGACGGACGGACGGACGGACGGACGAACGAACGGACGGACGGACGGACGGACGGACGGACAGGAGCAACTCTTAATGCCCGTCGCCATTTCATGGCGGGGGCATAAAAAAGTTAAGGGTTAACGAGACTAACCCATAGAGAAAATTGCTATTGCTATTTCGCAATAGACGGACTGTAAAAACTGTTTGCCATATTATTTAGTTGTTGATCACCCGAAACGAAAGGTCTCATAAATGCAGGATGAACTTGTTCATATAACAGTTTAATAACCACGAAACCACGAAAACGCATAAATGTCTACATCCGAGAAGTAGATTTGTGTGATTTGTGCAATTTGATAAAGACGTTAAAATAAAGAGTGAATTTTTATTATTTAAAAGTTAGTTAATAATTATATCCCTTAGAATATTTGGAAGTTAACCACGAAAAGCAATCTGTCAGCATAAAGTGGCATAATATGGCAAGCGGATTTTACAGTTTATTCGATATCCATAGTTATCGACCAAATACTATATATACCGCGACCCGATAACCATAGTTTTCGGCGGATAATCATAGTTATTGTCGTTAACTACAGTTCTAAGATCGAGAACTATGGGTATCGCCGAAAAATACCACTCAAAATCAATAGTTCTCGACGACGTTAACCATGACTACCGGGCAATACCAATTACTATGCATATTGGAATTTTTTGTGCAATAGAAATGAACGATAATTATAGTTATCGGCCGAGAACTAGGGCTTTCATCAACAACTGTGGTTACTGGCCTGTTAGCCTAGTTATCGTAAATAGCTATGGTTATCAGATCAATATCCATAGTTATTGGTCGATAACTATAGATATTGGATTATTTTTGCGAACCGCATGCCAAACAGTTACAATGGCAAGACGATAACCTAAGATACTGGATAATATCTAGAGTTGTGTACCGATTGCACAAAATTTTAGTTATTGATGAAAACAATGGTTTAGGCCGAGACTATGGTTTCCGGTCGGTAACTATAGTTTTCGGCGATATCCATAGTTATCACACTAAGAACTATAGTCTTGGACGATAACTATGGTTATTGTCTGATATCTAAAGTTATTGGTCGATAACCATAGATATTGGATTAATTGTGCAACCCGCTTGATATACTTTAAGATATTACTTCATATATACGGGTGTTATCGCATTTGCTTAGTGTAGCCCAAGATCAGCTGATACAATCGTGCCATCTAATTAGGATCTACACTGATCGCTATTTGGTCAGAAATAACTTAATAAATCAACAGGCAAACCGTGTATATCCTGATTAGACGGCATGCATGTGCCGGCTGATCTAGATTTACGATGCTCGCAATGAAAAACCGCCATATTCCATGGATTAAAGGGTTAAGCTCTCGGATTATACAAATGATAGTGGCTCTAGCTGGGAGCGAATCCGCACCGTCACGGCGACAGCTCCTAGCCCTGCAATTCCTGCGACGCAACCAACTGAGCTAACCGGGATAACACCAAAAAAAGGTTAATCGGAAAGCCCTGATATACGTAACAATCACTGCATGACATCGGTAACGGGTTATTTTACTGATAACAGTACTGACTATATGTACGGGGATACTTTTACGGCCGCAACACTGCACAAATAGACATGTGTGGTCGGAGATCGGATGTGAAGATGGACATCGGAAAGCGGAGTAAAGTCAGGGGGTTTTCTCAAAGTGTTTATAGCATATTTTTGGAAATTATTTCAACTGAGGCAACATAAACGTATGACTTACTGTTGACGAGTGGTAGTTTGGATAAAATAAAATTTCAGTAGGCTTGATATAGTCTAAATTCTAAAGCTGAAAATTTTGTCGAGGTAGATAGATGGATCAAGTCACGAAATTTACAGGCCCAAAGACGACCAAGGGCTGTTTTTTTCTGGGAATAGAAGCTACTATATAATTGCATTCACAGAGATTGCCATAGACAACAGTGGGCAGATTTGACATGCTGAAAGTGGATTTCTTAGTCGCCAGAATGATGCCCAGTAATTTATGCTAATGCAGCAAATCGGAGGCCAGTTGACAAAATTTATCCCAACTTTATCCCGTCAACGACACCATTTTCTGCTTTGCAATGGGTCGTGGGTATCGTTTAAATCATTAAGTCGATATATTATTCAATTTTAGCACTCAGTTGTGGAAATGAAAACATAATAATGTATCAGTACTGTAAAGTGACATCCAAGGCATCGCCTTTCACAGATTGTGAGATTTGTTGCAAAACGTGTATGCAGAAGAAAATATACAGGTACAATGTATTGTGTTGATTTTATAAAACGTACACTTAATGATTTTTAAGAAGAAGCCAAATGTATAAATAACTATCAATAAATATCACCGTACAAACTAATGAATCAAACAATAATGAAAACAATATCTTTCTACAATTTGGAACAGGCAAAATAAAACAATAATAAAGAAAAATTCATTCGATTAACCTGTTTTTACTAAAAAAATATAAATAAAAATTGAAATTTAATATCACATGGAAAAGGTGAAAGTATAAAGACAAATATAAAGCAAGCTCGTCCATGTAATATCCTTTTGGGTAATGACACTGTTTTCTAGACAGAAAACCACAACGTTTTACAACGTGAATAAATAAAGCTCCCCAAAGCCGGCATTGGTTAAATGTCGAAATCCCGTTGCGTAAAAATTCTTATGCTTTTTAGACACAGAACCTAAATCTTCGTAAAATTCAGAAAATGACAGTTGAAAAGCCTAAGTTTAAATGAAGCATACACGTATTTATTCGGTAGGTTGCGAAGTTAGTTAAGAATTTCAATCATGATCAGCCATCCTATTAAATAACGGTAAAAACTGCAATTTGACGTAAAACAGTCTTCCATAGTTTCGTTAAAATTCCGAAAATTAACGTACTGTTATGTTTTGGGTGAAACCCATCTATAATTCGGTCTCTTGATCAAAGAATGTTACGGAAAATTTCGTTCATTTTTATTACTCTAATTATTTTAACATTCATAATTTTTATGCCATTTCAAAAATCTATTTTAAGTAATTGCAAGGTAGATTATGTTTTTTCTGGAAGATAATTGAAAATACTGATCGACGATTCCTTGTTCTACTAAAGGACCAACAAAGCAATGACTTTTCAATAAAAAGAAATAAAACTAAACGGGTTTTCTACGACACATCAAGTCGGCTCTTGAAACGAAATTGTTTAAATACATTTCAATTGTCCTTCCTTAAATCAGAGTCGGCCTTAGAGAAGTCAAAATGTATTCCACTTTAAAATTCGTCACGGTCGTGGAAAGGATATCACAAAAGAGCAATTATACAGTAATAAACACATTTAAACTTTGAGATAACCCCCAATATTACTTCGTTGTCCCCTGTCCACATTCATACTCCGATTTAGGTCACACAAGTCTATTAGCGCTACTGCGAATTTCAAATGATAGTGGTTCTAGCTGGGAGCGAACCCGCACCGTCACGGCGACAGCGCCTAGCTGTTGAAAAGTCATGAAGGGTTTTTCCTTAGGGCTAAAAAATAGGTTTGTTTCTGGATACATCCTTGAAAAAAACAATGGGTCGGTAGGTAGGCTTTTTTAGGGGAAGGTACTAAAGTCCAGGTATATACCATCTTGGGTGTAAGTAAGTACATCAAAGATTTAAATTGTTAAATTAGTATAGTAGACTCCGGGAAATCGAATACACAAATTTTCAGCTAAAAATATTCTATTGCCCGGAGTATTCGATTAACAGGGAAGGCGGATCAAGAAATGTACATAAATCTATGAGTGTTTTTAAAACATGTTTGCGGAATTTCTTTACAAGCCCGGTTAGCTCAGTAGGTAGAGCGTCCGCTTCCGGACTGGGAGGTCGTGGGTTCGATCCCCGGCCGGGTCATACCAAAGACTTTAAAAATGGTAGTAATGGCTTCCCTCCTTGGCGCGCAGGGTTTAAGGGTTAGCATTACGACCGATTCGGCGGGTGTCGGTATAGGAGGACCCGCAAGGAGATCCGAAGTCGGAGGTGCTGAGCCTGCAATATGGCGGTCTCCTATCCAAAAGCGCAGCACCACGCTTACACGCCGAAAAGGTGAACGCCAAAAAAAAAGGAATTTCTTTTTGTTTGTTTTTGAATTGTACGGATTATGTGATTATTAAAAAAGAGACAATGGAATTTGAACGTGGATTATTCTAAGTACATGACTGTACCAATAACGTCTCGATAACGGATAGGCCTAGGTTGCTGTGTATTTGTAACAGATTTTTAACGCCTGATTGAATAAGCTGTTTAAAAGACGTGACAGGTTACAGTTTGTTTGCCCGGAAATCTATCTATCTTTTTTAGAGGTATCTTTTAAGGTATTGAAGTGTAGAAAAGGGAAAACTCACTGCATTTTATACTGTAATTCCATTAAAACTAATAAACCAGTGTTTCAACTTAAAAGTTGAATTGTTTTGCTTAACATGTAATATTAATAATTATTCTTTTAATTACAATTAGATGTTTAATGCCGTAATGTGGTTTAATGCATGGATATTTTTAATTTGTTCATGGCTATTTTTGTAAAAAAAAATGTTGGATATACTTACCTTAATACGTACTACTTCTTATAACAACTAAGCCTCACTTTAAAATAGTATTAAGTCGATTTTAGCTTTACATTCGTGATATTGCTGCAATTAACACATAATCAACTAGATGTTTTTTGAGAAAAACGCATGTCTCCCCCCTGCGCCCAGACCCCTGTGACCTTGACCTTGGACCTAATGATCCCATAATCAAAAGTGTTCTTCTACTCAATAAGGGCTATTACCCTATTTAGTTTGAATGCTCTGGGTCAAGCGGTACTCCAGTAATTGACCGGATACGGTTTTTACTCTTCGGGGCCCCTGTGACCTTGACCTTTGACATACTGACCCCAAAATCAATAGGGGTCCTTAACTCAATAAGGACATCCATCGTATGAAGTTTGAAGGGTCTGGGTAAAATTGAACTCCTGTTATTGAGTGGAAACAGTTTTCACTCTTCAGGCCCCCTGTGACCTTGACCTTTGACCTACTGACCCCAAATCAATAGGGTTAGCACCCTATGAAGTTTGAAGTCCCTGGGTCAAAGGGTACTCAAGTTATGGAGCAGAAACGGTTTTCACTCTTCGGACCCCTGTGACCTTGACCCTGACCTACTGACCCCAAAATCAATAGGGTTCTTCTACTCAATAAGGGCTATCACCCTATGAAGTTTGAAGGCTCTGGGTCAAAAGGTACTCGAGTTATTGAGCGGAAACGGTTTTCACTCTTCGGGCCCCTGTGACCTTGACCTTTGACCTACTGACCCCAAAATCAATAGGGTTTTTCTACTCAATAAGGGCTATCACCCTATGAAGATTGAAGGCTCTGGGTCAAAGGGTTCTCGAATTATTGAGCGGAAACGGTTTTCACTCTTCGGGCCCCTGTGACCTTGACCTTTGACCTACTGACCCCAAAATCAACAGGGTTCTTCTACTCAATAAGAGCTATTATCCTACGAAGCTTGAAGGCTCTGGGTCAAAGGGTACTCGAGTTATTTAGCGGAAGCGGTTTTCACTCTTCGGGTCACTGTGACCTCGAGTTATTGAGCGGAAACGTTTTTCACTCTTCGGGTCACTGTGACCTTGACCTTTGACCTACTGACCAAAAAAATCAATAGGGTTCTTCTACTCAATAAGGGCTATTATCCTATGAAGATTGAAGGCTCTGGGTCAAAGGGTACTTGAGTTATTGAGTGGAAACGGTTTTCACTCTTCGGGTCACTGCGACCTTGACCTTTGACCTACTGACTCCAAAATCTATAGGGTTCTTTTACTCAATAAGTGCTATCACCCTTTGAAGTTTGAAGGCTCTGGAACAAAGGGTACTCGAGTTATTGAGGGGAAACGAAGTGTGACAGACGGACAGACGGACAGGGCAAAAACAATATATATATACATATCCCGTCAATGATGGTAAAGTTCTATCACTACCACCAAAGCAGGGTTAATAATGTGATCAGTGCTGTTTCTTTCACTCATTTTACGACACAAATATCAGTACATAAATGTTCACTCATAAAGCCATTACTAAACGATTCTGCATTTACGTCGTATCACGTATGCACTTCGAACAGACATCTTAATCTATTTGCTTCCTTAATTCTTCAATGAAGTCGTCGGTGGATCAAAAAGAATATTTGACTGGCTCGCCGAACGTTGACAGCCATGATTGTTTACCTCGGCGAATCAATCATGGAATTAGCAACCTTGACCCGAAAGCACACGCAACAGGGTTTACATATATAATGATACATGGACAAAAATCACGCGTTTAACAGTTAAAAATAGCACCGAAGTAAAAGTAAATTTTCCAAACATGAAACGGTGCTGGCTGTTTATTTGCACCGGACATTGTGTCCGACAATAACAGAATTTTTCGACAATAACAGAATTTTTCGTCGGTAAAAAACCCGGTCGGCTTTTCATACAATTTTTTTGGGAGGGCTGAAAAAAAGTTACAGTCGGCGCTAAAAGGAGACGGTCGGTCGGGTAACCAGAAAATATATTTCTATCTTACACTGGTAAAAACAAATATCCTTTATATTTTAAACTGGCGTCTTATACGGACACGTTTATTTCAACATTGATGGTTACCAGTCTTATACGCGTCAATGTCAATTGATCAATAAGCGAAATAAATCAGGTGTGTGAAGTTGGCAATGAGTAATGAGTATGGAATTGGATATTCAATATCCAGCTGAAATTGAATCCACAGCCAGCTGTGAGTTGGGTATTCGTTCTACACTGACAGCGAATACCCTAATGAGATCGAATCCACTGCCAGCAGTGAGTTGGGTTTTCGCTTTACACACACAGCGAATACCCTAATGAGATCGAATCCACAGCCAGCTGTGAGTTGGGTATTCGTTCTACACTGACAGCGAATACCCTAATGAGATAGAATCCACAGCCAGCTGTGAGTTGGGTATTGGTTCTACACTGACGGCAAATACCCTAATGAGATCGAATCCACTGCCAGCAGTGAGTTGGGTATTCGCTTTACACACACAGCGAATACCCTAATGAGATCGAATCCACAGCCAGCTGTGAGTTGGGTATTCGTTCAACACTGACAGCAATACCCTAATGAAATCGAATCTACAGCCAGCTGTGAGTTGGGTATTCGTTTTACAATGACAACGAATAACCTAATGAGATCGAATCCACTGCCAGCAGTGAGTTGGGTATTCGCTTTACACATTCAGCGAATACCCTAATGAGATCGAATCCACAGCAAGCTGTGAGTTGGGTATTCGTTCTACAATGACAGCGAAAACCCTAATAGATCGAATCAACTGCCAGCAGTGAGTTTGGTATTCGCTTTACACATTCAGCGAATACCCTAATGAGATCGAATCGACAGCCATCTGTGAGTTGGGTATTCGTTCTACAATGACAGCGAATACCCTAATGAGATCGAATCCACTGCCAGCAGTGAGTTGGGTATTCGCTTTACACAAACAGCGAATACCCTAATGAGATCGAATCCATAGCCAGCTGTGAGTTGGGTATTCGTTCTACACTGACAGCGAATACCCTAATGAGATCGAATCCACAGCCAGCTGTGAGTTGGGTATTCGTTTTACAATGACAGCGAATACCCTAATGAGATCGAATCCACTGCCAGCAGTGAGTTGGGTATTCGCTTTACACATTCAGCGAATACCCTAATGAGATCGAATCCACAGCCAGCTGTGAGTTGGGTATTCGTTCTACAATGACAGCGAATACCCTAATAGATCGAATCAACTGCCAGAAGTGAGTTAGGTATTCGCTTTACACATTCAGCGAATACCCTAATGAGATCGAATCGACAGCCATCTGTCAGTTGGGTATTCGTTCTACAATGACAGCGAATACCCTAATGAGATCGAATCCACTGCCAGTAGTGATTTGGGTATCCGCTTCACACAAACAGCGAATACCCTAATGAGATCGAATCCACAGCCAGCTGTGAGTTGGGCATTCGTTCTACAATGACAGCGAATACCCTTATGAGATCGAATCCACTGCCAGCAGTGAGTCGGATATTCGCTTTACACACACAGCGAATACCCTAATGAGATCGAATGCACTGCCAGCAGGGAGCTGGGTATTCGCTTTACACAAACAGCGAATACCCTAATAAAATCGAATCCACTGCCAGCTGTGAGTTGGGTATTCGTTTTACAATGACATCGAATACCCTAATGAGACCGAATCCACTGCCAGCAGTGAGTTGGGTATTCGCTTTGTACACACAGCGAATACCCCAATGAGATCGAATCCACTGCCGGCAGGGAGTTGGGTATTCGCTTTACACATTCAGCGAATACCCTAATGAGATCGAATCCACAGCCAGCTGTGAGTTGGATATTCGTTCTACAAGCGAATAACCTATTGAGATCTGATCCACTGCCAGCAGTGAGTTGGGTATTCGCTTTACACACACAGCGAATACCCTAATGAGATCGAATCCACAGCCAGCAGTGAGTTGGGTATTCGTTCTACACTGCAGCGAATACTCTAATGAGATCGAATCGACAGCCAGCTGTGGGGTGGGTATTCGTTCTACACTGACAGCGAATACCCTAGTGAGATCGAATCCACTGCCAGCAGTGAGTTGGGTATTCGCTTTACACATTCAGCAAATACCCTAATGAGATCGAATCCACAGCCAGCTGTGAGTTGTGTATTCGTTCTACACTAACAGAGAATACCCTAACGAGGTCGAATCCACTGCCAGCAGTGAGTTGGGTATTCGAATTACACATACAGCGAATACACTAATGTGATCGAATCCACTGCCAGCTGTGAGTTGGGTATTCGTTCTACACTGACAGCGAATACCCCGATGAGATCGAATCCACTGCCAGCAGTGAGTTGGTTATTCGCTATACACTGACAGCGAATACCCTAATGAGACCGAATCCACAGCCAGCATTGAGTTGGGTATTCGCTTTACACAAACAGCGAATACCCTAATGAGATCGAATACACTGCCAGCTGTAAGTTGGGTTTTCGCTTTACACAAACAGCGAATACCCTAATGAGATCGAATCCACTGCCAGCTGTGAGTTGGGTATTCGTTGTACAATGACAGCGAATACCCTAATGAGATCGAATACACTGCCAGCTGTGATCTGGGAATTTTCTTTACACATTCAGCGAATACCCAAATGAGATCGAATCAACAGCCAGCTGTGAGTTGGGTATTCGTTCTACAATGACAGCGAATACCCTAATGAGATCGAATTCACTGCTAGCTGTAAGTTGGGTATTCGTTTTACAATGACAGCGAATAACCTAATGAGATCGAATCCACTGCCAGCAGTGAGTTGGGTATTTGCTTTACACATTCAGCGAATACCCTAATGAGATCGAATCCACTGCCAGCTGTGAGTTGGGTATTCGTTCTACACTGAAAGGGAATACCCTAATGAGATCGAATCCACAGCCAGCAGTGAGTTGGGTATTCGCTTTACACAAACAGCGAATTCCCCTAATGAGAGCGAATCCACAGCCAGCTGTGAGTTGGGTATTCGTTCCACAATGACAGCGAATAACCTAATAGATCGAATCAACTGCCAGCAGTGAGTTGGGTATTCGCTTTACACATTCAGCGAATACCCTAATGAGATCGAATCCACAGCCATCTGTGAGTTGGGTATACGTTCTACAATGACAGCGAATACCCTAATGAGATCGAATCCACTGCCAGCAGTGAGTTGGGTATTCGCTTCACACAAACAGCGAATACCCTAATGAGATCGAAGCCACAGCCAGTTGTGAGTTGGGTATTCGTTCTACACTGATAGCGAATACCCGAATGAGATCGAATCCACAGCCAGCTGTGAGTTGGGTATTCGTTTTACAATGACAGCGAATAACCTAATGAGATCGAATCCACTGCCAGCAGTGAGTTGGGTATACGCTTTACACATTCAGCGAATACCCTAATGAGATCGAATCCACAGCCAGCTGTGAGTTGCGTATTCCTTCTACAATGACAGCGAATACCCTAATAGATCGAATCAACTGCCATCAGTGAGTTGGGTATACGCTTTACACATTCCGCGAATTCCCTAATGAGATCGAATCCACAGTCATCTGTGGGTTGGGTATTCTTTCTACAATGACAGCATATACCCTAATGAGATCGAATCCACTGCCAGCAGTGATTTGGTTATTCGCTTTACACAAACAGCGAATACACTAATGAGATCGAATCTACAGCCAGCTGTGAGTTTGGTATTCGTTCTACACTGACAGCGAATACCCTAATGAATCGAATCCACAGCCAGCTGTGAGTTGGGTATTCGTTTTACAATGACAGCTAATAACCTAATGATATCGAATCCACTGCCAGCAGTGAGTTGGGTATTCGCTTAACACATTCAGCTAATACCCTTATGAGATCGAATCCACAGCCAGCTGTGAGTTGGGTATTCGTTCTAAAATGACAGTGAATACCCTAATAGATCGAATCAACTGCCAGCAGTGAGTTGGGTATTCGCTTTACACATTCAGCGAATACCCTAATGAGATCGAATCCACAGCCATCTGTGAGTTGGGTATTCGTTCCACAATGACAGCGAATACCCTAATGAGATCGAATCCACTGCCAGCAGTGAGTTGGGTATTCGCTTTACACATTAAGCGAATGGCCTAATGAGACCGAATCCAAAGCCAGCTGTGAGTTGGGTATTCCTTCTACAATGACAGCGAATACCCTAATGAGATCGAATCCACAGCCAGCTGTGAGTTGGGTATTCGTTCTACAATGACAGCGAATACCCTAATGAGATCGAATCCACTGCCAGCTGTGAGCTGGGAATTTGCTTTACACATTCAGCGAATACCCAAATGAGATCGAATCCACAGCCAGCTGTGAGTTGGGTATTCGTTCGACAATGACAGCGAATACCCTAATGAGATCGAATCCACTGCCAGCAGTGAGTTGGGTATTCGCTTTACACATTCAGCGAATACCCTAATGAGATCGAATCCACTGCCAGCTGAGAGTTGGGTATTCGTTCTACACTGAAAGCGAATACCCAATGAGATCGAATCAACTGCCAGCAGTGAGTTGGGTATTCGCTTTCAACAAACAGCGAATACCCTAATGAGATCGAATCCACAGCCAGCTGTGAGTTGGGTATTCGTTCTACAATGACAGCGAATAACCTAATAGATCGAATCAACTGCCAGCAGTGAGTTGGGTATTTGCTTTACACATTCAGCGAATACCCTAATGAGATCGAATCCACTGCCATCTGTGAGTTGGGTATTCGTTCTACAATGACAGTGAATACCCTAATGAGATCGAATCCACTGCCAGCAGTGAGTTGGGTATTCGCTTCACACAAACAGCGAATACCCTAATGAGATCGAATCGACAGCCAGTTGTGAGTTGGGTATTCGTTCTACACTGACAGCGAATACCCTAATGAGATCGAATCCACAGCCAGCTGTAAGTTGGGTATTCGTTTTACAATGACAGTGAATAACCTAATGAGATCGAATCCACTGCCAGCAGTGAGTTGGGTAGTCGCTTTACACACACAGCGAATACCCTAATGAGATCGATTCTACTGCCAGCTGTGAGTTGGGTATTCGTTCTACACTGACAGCGAATACCCTAATGAGATCGAATCCATTGCCAGCAGCGAGTTGGTTATTCGCTTTACACTGACAGCGAATACCCGAATGAGATCGAATCCACAGCCAGCAGTGAGTTGGGTATTCGCTTAACACAAACAGCGAATACCCTAATGAGATCAAATCCACTGGCAGCTGTAAGTTGGGTATTCGCTTTACACAAACAGCGAATACCCTAATGAGATGGAATCCACTGCCAGCTGTGAGTTGGGTATTCGTTCTACACTGACAGCGAATATCCTAATGAGATCGAATCCACAGCCAGCTGTGAGTTGGGTATTCGTTCTACAATGACAGCGAATACCCTAATGAGATCGAATCCACCTCCAGCTGTGAGTTGGGTTATCGTTCTACACTGACACCGAATACCCTAATAAAATCGAATCCACTGCCAGCAGTGAGTTGGTTATTCGCTTTACACAAACAGCGAATACCCTAATAAGATCGAATCCACTGCCAGTTATTGGTTAACATAACGTCGTCCTATATTTCCGCCATATAATGATCAGTGGTCATGTTTTACCGTTCCACTCGCAATAACGAGATCTTAATATTGTTCTGCAGGCCTGAGGAAATTAAACTAAAGCGATGCAAATAAAAAAAAACGTGGGGCTCGAAACCGAGTCTGGTCTCGATTTCTTATTTTTCTTTTTTTTTAAATAGGTACAGATCACTATGGTAGGCATACATATTTGCGAGGGTTGAAATTCAGGTTCCAACCATGTATGAATTGTTTGGCCAGATAAGAAGACTACAGATCCGAGCCTCCGTAATTGCGAGTATATGCAGAATATGGATTTGTGCTATTGTAAACGTTACGTCGTCCTAAATCTCCACCAATGAACAGTTTTTATGTTTTATATATACCATTTTAATCGCAAGAACGAGATCTTAAAATTATTCTGCATGCAGGAAGAGATCGCAACAAAGGAATCCAGGTTAAAGCGAAAGAAGGAGGGTTTTTTCCGAGGTTGGTCTCGGTTTCTGATATATATTTTTTTAAAGGGACATATCGTAAAGATAAACATACATATTTTCGAAGGTTTAAATTCCGGTTCCAACCATGTATGGATTGTTTGGCTAGTTTAGAAGACTGTTCAGATCCGAGCCTCCGTAATTGCGATTATATGCAGAATATGGCATTTTTTCTCTTGATAAACATTACGTCGTCCTAAATCTCCGCCATTTCATGAACAGTTGTCATGTTTTATATACCATTTTACTCGCAATAACGAAATCTGAAAATTATTCTACAGGACTGAAGAGACCGCACTAATTCAAACCAGGTTAAAGCGAAAGAAGTAGGGCTCGAATCCGACTCTGGTCTCGGTTTCTGATATTTATTTCATGGAAAGAGTGATATATCGTAACGGTAAACATACATGTTTGTGAGGGTTTAAATTCTGGTTCCATCCATATGTAGATTGTTTGGCCAGCTTAGAAGACTGTACAGATCCGTGCCTCCGTAAATGCGATTATGTGCAGAATATGGATTTCTTCTATTGTTAAACGTTACGTCGTCCTAAATCTCCACCATTTTACGAACAGTTTTTATGTTTTATATACCATTTTAATCGCAAGAACGAGATCTTAAAATTATTCTGCATGCCGGAAGAGATTGCACCAAAGCAATCCAGGTTAAAGCGAAAGAAGGAGGGCTTTAATTCGAGGTTGGTCTCGGTTTCTGGTATCTTTTCTCTTTAAAATTCGGACATATCGTAAAGGTAAACATACATATTTTCGAAGGTTTAAATATCCGGTTCCAACCATGTATGGATATTTTGGCCAGCTTTGGAGACTGCACAGATCCGAGCCTCCGTAATTGCGAGTTTATGCAGAATATGGCATTCTTTGTATAAGTAAACATTACGTACGTCGTCCTAAATCTCCGTCAGTTGATGAACAGTTTTCATGTTTTATATACCATTTTACTCGCAACAAAAGAGATCTGAAAATTATTCTACATACCAGAAGAGACCGCAACAAAGCAATCCTGGTTAAAGCGAAAGACGTAAGGCTCCAATCCGAGGCTGGTCTCGGTTTCTGATATTTATTTCATTAAAAGAGGGACATATCTTAAATGTAAACATATATGTTTGTGGGGGTTTAGATTCTGGTTCCAACCATATATAGATTGTTTGGCCAGCTTAGAAGACTGTACAGATCCGTGCCTCCGTAATTACGATTATGTGCAGAATATGGATTTCTTCTATTGTTAAACGTTACGTCGTCCTAAATCTCCACCATTTTACGAACAGTTTTTATGTTTTATAAACCATTTTAATCGCAAGAACGAGATCTTAAAATTATTCTGCATGCCGGAAGAGATTGCACCAAAGCAATCCAGGTTAAATCGACAGAAGGAGGGCTTTAATCCGTGGTTGGTCTCGGTTTCCTGTATCTTTTTTCTTTAAAATTTCGACATATCGCAAAGGTAAACATACATATTATCGAAGGTTTAAATTCCGGTTCCAACCATGTATGGATTGTTTGGCCAGCTTTGGAGACTGCACAGATCCGAGCCTCCGTAATTGCGAGAATATGGCATTCTTTGTATAAGTAAACATTACGTACGTCGTCCTAAATCTCCGCCAGTTGATGAACAGTTTTCATGTTTTATATTCCATTTTACTCGCAACAAAACAGATCTGAAAATTATTCTATATACCAGAAGAGACCGCAACAAAGCAATTCAGGTTAAAGCCGTAAGGCTCCAATCCGAGGCTGGTCTCGGTTTCTGATATTTGTTTCATTAAAAGAGGGACATATCTTAAATGTAAACATATATGTTTGCGAGGGTTTAAATTCTGATTCCAACCATGTATAGATTGATGACCAGCTTAGAAGACTGTACAGATCCGAGCCTCCGTAATTGCGTTTATATGCAGAATATGGATTTGTTCTATCGTCAAACATTACGCAGAATGCACTGCTGGACATTCAAAACATGCATAAGATCGAATTTCAAAGAATCAAGAAGGCCGCCAGGCCCTGAAAACTTAAAAAAATCAAAGCTAGTTCTTGTTGATATTTTGCTTATTCACCCCTGAAATGTACATAAATGCTGAAAAATCGATCTCAAGACATTTTTAAGATAAACATAAATTATGATAAATTTTAAGTTTAGGCCGCTAGGTAGCTAGGCCGCCAGGCCGCTAGGCCGCAAGGCTTCGAAAAGTTAAAAAAATCAAAGCTAGTTCTTGTTGATATTTTACTTAATCATCAACTGAAATGTAATTTACAAAGAGTACATGGGAGTAAATGTACAAAGAGATTCCGAGTCGTCTTTGCAGATGAACTAGAACATTGTTAAATAATTTATTTTAAAAAATAAAAGCTAAATCATGTCGATAACTTTCTTATACACCCCTGCAATTTACGTTATATGCTGTAAAAATAGATTTCAATCCGTTTATAAGATCAACCTAAATTGTGGTAAAGGAAGCCATCTTCACGTCGCCAGGCCGCTAGTCCGCCAGGCCGCTAACTTCACGCCGCCAGGCCGCTAGGCCGTTAGGCCGCTAACTTCACGCCGCCAGGCCGCAAGGCCGGTAGGCCGCTAACTTCACAAATCTTTTGTGAATACCGAATACCCAACTCACTGCTGGAAATAGATTCGATCTCATTAGGGTATTCACTGTTTGTTTAAAACGAATACCCAACTCACTGCTGGAAGTGGATTTGATCTCATTAGGGTATTGGCTGTTTGTGTAAAGCGAATACCCAACTCGCCGCTGGCAGTGGATTCGATCTCATTAGGGTATTCGCTGTATGTGTAGAGCGAATACCCAACTCACCGCTGGCAGTGGATTCGATCTCATTAGGGTATACGCTGTCAGTGTAGTACGAATACCCAACTCACTAATGGCAGTGGATTTGATCTCATTTTGGTATTCCCCTTTTGTGTAAATTGAATACCCAACTCACTGCTTTCAGTGGATTCGGTCTCATTACGGTAATGGCTGTGAGTTTAAAGCGAATACCCAACTCATTGCACAAACTCACTGCTGCTCATTGCGTTTATTTCAATAAAAATACTAAAAAATGGGTTGTTCCGGATCATTCCAACATGGTCTATTCCGGATCACTTCCGGTTATCGCCTGGATATTACTTCCCGAGTAAAAAAAATAACTCCGGTTAATTTCCGGTCACTAAAAGTAAACCCACAATTTTCAAAGTAAAATTCGCCCTTCTTAAGCAACAGCAAGATATTCCTTCAAAATGGTTAAAAAACCAGTCACTTCCATTCGGAGTAAAGGTACAAATTAGTTACTAAAAATAAGACTTAGTAAATAAAGAAATGACGCGAAAATACACTACAACATATAAAAATGGCAGTTCCGGATCACCCCATCACAGTTTACTACGGACAACTTCCATAGGGTATTGGGTGTTTGTGTAACGAATACCCGACTCACAGCTGGCTGTGGATTCGATCTCATTAGGGTATTCGCTGTTTGTGTAAAGCGAATACCCAACTCACAGCTGGCAGTGGATTCGATCTTATTAGGGTATTCGCTGTTTGTGTAAAGCGAATACCCAACTCACTACTGGCTGTAGATTCGATCTCATTAGGGTAGCCGCTGTGTGTGTAAAGCGAATACCCGACTCACTGCTGGCAGTGGATTCGATCTCATTAGGGTATTCGCTGTTTGTGTAAGGCGAATACCCAACTCACTGCTGGCAGTGGATTCGTTCTCATTAGGGTAATCGCTGTCAGTGTAGAACGAATACCCAACTCGCAGCTGGCTGTGGATTCGATCTCATTAGGGTATTCGCTGTCAGTGTAGAACGAATACCCAACTCACAGCTGGCAGTGGATTCGATCTCATTAGGGTATTCGCTGTTTGTGTAAAGCGAATACCCAACTCACAGCTGGCAGTGGATTCGATCTCATTAGGGTATTCGCTGTTTGTGTAAAGCGAATACCCAACACACTGCTGGCTGTGGATTCGATCTCATTAGGGTATTCGCTGTGTGTGTAAAGCGAATACCCAACTCATTGCTGGCAGTGGATTCGTTCTCATTAGGGTATTCGCTGTCAGTGTAGAACGAATACCCAAATCACAGCTGGCTGTGGATTCGATCTCATTAGGGTATTCGCTGTCAGTGTAGAACGAATACCCAGCTCACAGCTGGCTGTGGATTCGATCTCATTAGGGTATTCGCTGTTTGTGTAAAGTGAATACCCAACTCACAGCTGGCAGTGGATTCGATCTTATTAGGGTATTCGCTGTTTGTGTAAAGCGAATACCCATCTCACTGCTGGCTGTGGATTCGATCTCATTAGGCTATTCGCTGTGTGTGTAAAGCGAATACCCAACTCATTGCTGGTAGTGGATTCGATCTCATTAGGGTATTCGCTCTCAGTGTAGAACGAATACCCAAATCACAGCTGGCTGTGGATTCGATCTCATTAGGGTATTCGCTGTCAGTGTAGAACGAATACCCAACTCACAGCTGGCAGTGGATTCGATCTCATTAGGGTATTCGCTGTCAGTGTTAATCGAATACCCAACTCACTGCCGGCTGTGGATTCGATCTCATTAGGGTATTCGCTGTCAGTGTCGAACGAATAACCAACTCACGGCTGGCTGTGGATTCGATCTCATTAGGGTATTCGCTGTTTGTGTAAAGCGAATACCCAACTCACTGCTGGCTGTGGATTCGATCTCATTAGGGTATTCGCTGTGTGTGTAAAGCGAATACCCAACACACTGCTGGCAGTGGATTCGATCTCATTAGGGTATTCGCTGTCAGTGTAGAACGAATACCCAACTCACAGCTGGCAGTGGATTCGATCTCATTAGGGTATTCGCTGTCAGTGTAGAACGAATACCCAACTCACAGCTGGCAGTGGATTCGATCTCATTAGGGTATTCGCTGTGTGTGTAAAGCAAATACCCAACTCTCTGCTGGCAGTGGATTCGATCTCATTAGGGTATTTGCTTTCAGTGTAGAACGAATACCCAACTCATTGCTGGCTGTGGATTCGATCTCTTTAGGGTATTCGCTGTTTGTGTAAAGCGAATACCCAACTCACAGCTGGCAGTGGATTCGATCTCACTAGGGTATTCACTGTTTGTGTAAAGCGAATACCCAACTCACTGCTGGCTGTGGATTCGATCTCATAAGGGTATTCGCTATGTGTGTAAATCGAATACCCAACTCACTGCTGGCAGTGGATTCGATCTCATTAGGGTATTCGCTGTCAGTGTAGAACGAATACCCAACTCACAGCTGGCTGTGGAGTCGATCTCATTAGGGTATTCGATGTTAGTGTAGAACGAATACCCAACTCACAGCTGGCTGTGGATTCGATCTCATTAGGGTATTCGCTGTTTGTGTAAAGCGAATACCCATCTCACAGCTGGCAGTGGATTCGATCTCATTAGGGTATTCGCTGTTTGTGTAAAGCGAATACCCAACTCACTGCTGGCTGTGGATTCGATCTCATTAGGGTATTCGCTGTGTGTGTAAAGCAAATACCCAACTCACTGCTTGCAGTGGATTCGATCTCATTAGGGTATTCGCTGTCAGTGTAGAACGAACACCCAACTCACAGCTGGCTGTGGATTCGAGATCATTAGGGTATTCGCTGTCAGTGTAGAACGAATACCCAACTCACAGCCGGCTGTGAATCCGATCTTATTAGGGTATTCGCTATTTGTGTGAAGCGAATACCCAACTCACTGCTGGCAGTGGATTCGATTTCATTAGGGTATTCGCTGTTTGTGTAAAGCGAATACCAAACTCACTGCTGGCAGTGGATTCGATCTCATTAGGGTATTCGCTGTCAGTGTAGAACGAATACCCAACTCACAGCTGGCTGTGGATTCGATCTCATTAGGGTATTCGCTGTCAGTGTAGAACGAATACCCAACTCACAACCGGCTGTGAATTCGATCTTATTAGGGTATTCGCGGTGTGTGTAAAGCGAATGCCCAACTCACTGCTGGCAGTGGATTCGATCTCATTAGGGTATTCGCTGTCAATGTAGAACGAATACCCAACTCAAAGCTGGCTTTGGATTCGATCTCATTAGGGTATTCGCTGTCAGTGTAGAACGAATACCCAACTCACAGCTGGCTGTGGATTCGATCTCATTAGGGTATTCGCTGTATGTGTAAAGCGAATACCCAACTCACTGCTGGCTGTGGATTCGATCTCATTAGGGTATTCGCTGTGTGTGTAAAGCGAATACCCAACTCACTGCTGGCAGTGGATTCGATCTCATTAGGGTATTCGCTGTCAGTGTAGAACGAATACCCAACTCGCAGCTGGCTGTGGATTCGATCTCATTAGGGGATTCGCTGTCAGTGTAGAACGAATACCCAACTCACAGCCGGCTGTGAATTCGATCTTATTAGGGTATTCGCTATTTGTGTGAAGCGAATACCTAACTCACTGCACGCAGTGGATTCGATTTCATTAGGGTATTCGCTGTCAGTGTAGAACGAATACCCAACTCACAGCTGGCTGTGGATTCGACCTCATTAGGGTATTCGCTGTCAGTGTAGAACGAATACGCAACTCACAGCTGGCAGTGGATTCGATCTCATAAGGGTATTCGCTGTTTGTGTAAAGCGAATACCCAACTCACAGCTGGCAGTGGATTCGATCTCATTAGGGTATTCGCTGTTTGTGTAAAGCGAATACCTAACTCACTGCTGGCTGTGGATTCGATCTCATTAGAGTATTCGCTGTGTGTGTAATGCGAATACCCAACTCACTGCTGGCAGTGGATTATTCTCATTAGGGTATTCGCTGTCAGTGTAGAACGAATACCCAACTCACAGCTGACAGTGGATTCTATCTCATTAGGGTATTCGCTGTCAGTGTAGAACGAATACCCAACTCACCGCTGGCTGTGGATTCGATCTCATTAGGGTATTCGCTGTCAGTGTAGAACGATTACCCAACTCACAGCTGGCTGTGAATTCTATCTCATTAGGGTATTCGCTGTGTTTGTAAAGGGAATACCCAACTCACTGCTGGCATTAGATTCGTTCTCAGGGTATTCGCTGTCAGTGTAGAACGAATACCCAACTCACAGCTGGCAGTGGATTCGATCTCATTAGGGTATTCGCTGTCAGTGTAGAACGAATACCCAACTCACAGCTGGCTGTGGATTCGATCTCATTAGGGTATTCGCTGTCAGTGTAGAACGAATACCCAACTTACAGCTGGCTGTGGATTCGATCTCATTAGGGTACTCGCTGTGTGTGTAAAGCGAATACCCAACTCACTGCTGGCAGTGGATTCGATTTCAGCTGGATATTGAATATCCAATTCCCTACTCATCACTCATTGCCAACTTCACACACCTCAATAAATCAATGTTTAAAACGTTGTACTTGGTTCATAATGTTACAGTACGCTTTTCCAAACATCGGCTTTAAATGACTATCTACATGTTTCTGAATTCGGTGCATTGATAACTCGATGAAATGCATGACTTAATGCAGTTTTCTAATCATATTGGTAATAAAGTAATTAATTTAAATTAATTTAAATTAATTTAAGCTTGGGAAGATAGAATAAGTATTTAAGTGCTCACTGCGCTTGAGCTGCAAACCGAGTTGAAATGGTAAATTTTGTTGCAAATCATTTTACCTCTTACAAACGATTACAAAATTTAGCCTTTGAGTTGAGCGTAAGTCGGGCAAATTACATCAGGCGAAAAGAGGGATTTATAATAACTTAAGGTTTTTTGCATTCCGACAGTGCGTTGCAATCAAAATCATTGCACAGAAGTCTTGAACACGATAGTTCATTAGGGTATTCGCTGTGTGTGGAAAGCGAATACCAAACTCACTGCTGGCAGTGGATTCGATCTCATTAGGGTATTCGCTGTCAACGTAGAACGAATACCCAACTCACAGCTGGCTGTGGATTCGATCTCATTAGGGTATTCGCTGTCAGTGTAGAACGAATAACCAACTCACAGCTGGCTGTGAATTCGATCTTATTAGGGTATTCGCGGTGTGTGTAAAGCGAATACCCAACTCACTGCTGGCAGTGGATTCGATCTCATTAGGGTATTCGCTGTCAACGTAGAACGAATACCCAACTCACAGCTGGCTGTGGATTCGATCTCATTAGGGTATTCGCTGTCAGTGTAGAAAGAATACCCAACTCACAGCTGGCTGTGGATTCGATCTCATTAGGGTATTCGCTGTTTGTGTAAAGTGAATACCCAACTCACAGCTGGCAGTGGATTCGATCTCATTCGGGTATTCGCTGTTTGTGTAAAGCGAATACCCATCTCACTGCTGGCTGTGGATTCGATTTCATTAGGGTATTCGCTGTGTGTGTAAAGCGAATACACAACTCACTGCTGGCAGTGGATTCGATCTCATTAGGGTATTCGCTCTCAGTGTAGAACGAATACCCAAATCACTGCTGGCTGTGGATTCGATCTCATTAGGGTATTCGCTGTCAGTGTAGAACGAATACCCAACTCACAGCTGGCAGTGGATTCGATCTCATTAGGGTATTCGCTGTCAGTGTTAATCGTATACCCAACTCACTGCTGGCTGTGGATTCGATCTCATTAGGGTATTCGCTGTCAGTGTCGAACAAATACCCAACTCACGGCTGGCTGTGGATTCGATCTCATTAGGGTATTCGCTGTTTGTGTAAAGCGAATACCCAACTCACAGCTGGCAGTGGATTCGATCTCACTAGGGTATTCACTGTTTGTGTAAAGCGAATACCCAACTCACTGCTGGCTGTGGATTCGATCTCATAAGGGTATTCGCTATGTGTGTAAATAGAATACCCAACTCACTGCTGGCAGTGGATTCGATCTCATTAGGGTATTCGCTGTCAGTGTAGAACGAATACCCAACTCACAGCCGGCTGTGAATTCGATCTTATTAGGGTATTCGCGGTGTGTGTAAAGCGAATATCCAACTCACTGCTGGCAGTGAATTCGATCTCATTAGGGTATTCGCTGTCAATGTAGAACGAATACCCAACTCAAAGCTGGCAGTGGATTCGATCTCATTAGGGTATTCGCTGTCAGTGTAGAACGAATACCCAACTCACAGCTGGCTGTGGATTCGATCTCATTAGGGTATTCGCTGTTTGTGTAAAGCGAATACCCAACTCACAGCTGGCAGTGGATTCGATCTCATTAGGGTATTCGCTGTGTGTGTAAAGCAAATACCAAACGCACTGCTGGCAGTGGATTCGTTCTCATTAGGGTAACCGCTGTCAGTGTAGAACGAATACCCAACTCGCAGCTGGTTGTGGATTCGATCTCATTAGGGTATTCGCTGTCAGTGTAGAACGAATACCCAACTCACAGCTGGCAGTGGATTCGATCTCATTAGGGTATTCGCTGTTTGTGTAAAGCGAATACCCAACTCACAGCTGGCAGTGGATTCGATCTCATTAGGCTATTCGCTGTTTGTGTAAAGCGAATACCAAACTCACTGCTGGCTGTGGATTCGATCTCATTAGGGTATTCGCTGTGTGTGTAAAGCGAATACCCAACTCACTGCTGGCAGTGGATTCGTTCTCATTAGGGTATTCGCTGTCAGTGTAGAACGAATACCCAACTCACAGCTGGCAGTGGATTCGATCTCATTAGGGTATTCGCTGTCAGTGTAAAGCGAATACCCAACTCACTGCTGGTTGTGGATTCGATTTCATTAGGGTATTCGCTGTGTGTGAAAAGCAAATACCAAACGCACTGCTGGCAGTGGATTCGTTCTCATTAGGGTATTCGCTGTCAGTGTAGAACGAATACCCAACTCGCAGCTGGTTGTGGATTCGATCTCATTAGAGTATTCGCTGTCAGTGTAGAACGAATACCCAACTCACAGCTGGCAGTGGATTCGATCTCATTAGGGTATTCGCTGTTTGTGTAAAGCGAATACCCAACTCACAGCTGGCAGTGGATTCGATCTCATTAGGGTATTCCCTGTTTGTGTAAAGCGAATACCTAACTCACTGCTGGCTGTGGATTCGATCTCATTAGAGTATTCCATGTGTGTGTAATGCGAATACCCAACTCACTGCTGGCAGTGGATTCGTTCTCATCAGGGTATTCGCTGTCAGTGTAGAACGAATACCCAACTCACAGCTGGCAGTGGATTCTATCTCATTAGGGTATTCGCTGTCAGTGTAAAACGAATACCCAACTCACAGCTGGCTGTGGATTCGATCTCATTAGGGTATTCGCTGTCAGTGTAGAACGATTACCCAACTCACAGCTGGCTGTGAATTCGATCTCATTAGGGTATTCGCTGTGTTTGTAAAGGGAATACCCAACTCACTGCTGGCAGTGGATTCGTTCTCAGGGTATTCGCTGTCAGTGTAGAACGAATACCCAACTCACAGCTGGCAGTGGATTCGATCTCATTAGGGTATTCGCTGTCAGTGTAGAACGAATACCCAACTCACAGCTGGCTGTGGATTCGATCTCATTAGGGTATTCGCTGTCAGTGTAGAACGAATACCCAACTCACAGCTGGCTGTGGATTCGATCTCATTAGGGTATTCGCTGTGTGTGTAAAGCGAATACCCAACTCACTGCTGGCAGTGGATTCGATTTCAGCTGGATATTGAATATCCAATTCCCTACTCATCACTCATTGCCAACTTCACACACCTCAATAAATCAATGTTTAAAACGTTGTACTTGGTTCATAATGTTACAGTACGCTTTTCCAAACATCGGCTTTAAATGACTACATAATTCTGAATTCGGTGCATTGATAACTCGATGAAATGCATGACTTAATGCAGTTTTCTAATCATATTGGTAATAAAGTATCATTTATCGCCAAATTAATTTAAGCTGGGGAAGATAGAATAAGTATTTAAGTGCTCACTGCGCTTGAGCTGCAAACCGAGTTGAAATGGTAAATTTTGTTGCAAATCATTTTACCTCTTACAAACGATTACAAAATTTAGCCTTTGAGTTGAGCGTAAGTCGGGCAAATTACATCAGGCGAAAAGAGGGATTTATAATTACTTAAGGTTTTTTGCATTCCGACAGTGCGTTGCAATCAAAATCATTGCACAGAAGTCTTGAACACGATAGTCGCTTTGATATTGAAAATTAACACCGCGATTTGCATTTAGCAAACACCCAAGTTTATCAACGGTCTTATCTCTAGGAGTTGTTTTCTTTAAAATATATTTATTCGGAGGTTGACATTAATTTCAATCATACTATATGGAAAACAGTATTTGTAAAACTTAATACACTAAGTGGGAAGTTATTCTGGAGTTGGCATTTCTGATAATAAGTTGTTTCGAGATGTTTCCTTTTATACTGTGTTTCTTGACGGGATTTTGTTTTCAATACTGAAGGTCAAATGACCATTCTTATATAGGCTAACGTCGAATGAAAATGTAACTTTAAAAGTACAGGCTCGATTCATCTGAGACTGTTCAGATTCAGTAGGTATTATGTATAGAAATGCATATTCACTGTTGACCGTACTTAAATATAAACACTTTAAGAATTAAACAATTAAAACATGTATCTATTCCAACGATGAATTTTAATGACAGTGATGTGTGGTTCTCATTTTATGTTAACTGTTTGTGCCTCTTTGAAATTAATCCTACTATAAAATACATAATCTATGTGTCTCTGTATATGTGAATTAGTTTAACCCTATGCTGTTCTAAGTTCTCTTCTAGAACCACAGAGAGCTTAGCTCTTCAATATTCCGGGCTTATGTAACTTGGACAGAGGTTTTTCACTTATTTGGATGAAACAATTTCACAGAGGACCTACAAAAGAAGAACTCTGATGTGCTTATTACAATAAGAAATAAAGTTTGCCAACTTTTTTACCAGTCTCAAATCTCAAGCATATGATTGGCGGAAACGGCGAACGGTCGCCATTTCAGCCAATCAGATGCTTGAGATTTGAGACTGGTTTCCATGCTCAGTTTTATAACCTTGGGCACTGAACATTTCACCAGCCTAACAAATGTGACAAATGATAGCACAGATGTTTGTCTCATAGAAAAAGCATCAAACTTGCACAAAGATGATCGGAACATCGAGGTTGCTACATAAATATATACCATGGGTTAAATACAGTCCTTCAGTTTTCTAAAGTAAGGTAAAATCGACAAGCATTTCAACCCGAAGATTCCATTGAGAATGCAATCATCCGGACGAAACTGTAATGAATATTTAACTTAGCTCTATTCGGATTGGGGGAGAGCAGTTTATTTTCTGCCGAGACAAAAACACCGAGGCAAATAAGGGATAAAACTGTCTTTGGAATATTGAACAAAACCAGTTAGAAAGCAAAGACAACGTAAGAAGAACTTGCTCTTGAACAAAGCAGTGCTAATGACTAGACAAAGAGAAGCTGTGAAAAGTTGAGTGGAAATCCAGCATGAGGAAGAACATCAAAAATGCGGACGACATTAATAGTATTGCGATACCTAAATATCTTTTTTTTTCAAAATAAAAACCTCAATCAAGAACCTGGGACAAAACAATGTACATGACGCAACAGCACACATGATGATGCAAAGCGACTAGCAATATGAAAAACTGTTCAAGTGCGGAAAACGGTATCAGTTTTCTGTAAGCTTCAAGACACTGAATAAAATTCGCAGAAAAAAGGTCATTTGATTGGCATGAGTGACGGTCTTATTTAACATTTATCCGTCAACAAAACACTTTGGTGGCATTTATGTACCTTTTGGCTATATCAATATCAAAAGATAAGAAATCAGTGAAATAATAACTTCTTAAAAGATTGTCATTACCGGAAGCATTTTTGTCTATTTTCGATCAAAATCTCAGTGATTTATTAATTATTTGAAATATTGTACTTAAATGTAATAAATAAAATTATAATCGTAATTGTACTCATCTCTGGCAACGGTCTTTGGCAAAAGGTATTCACTATTATGTTACAAAATACATTAAAGGGCATGCGTATTTAGGTACATTGTCTTAACTATAATTAAATATTTTTGTTTTAAAGATAAAAAACGTCTCAGCAGTGACAATATTCTCAAACAGCTTAGGTTGTTTAATTTTCAGACAAACCTCAATCGTCTGTATTACAATCAGTGTTACATGTAAATAATTATAATCGTCATGGAAGATCTTCCTGGTTTAAGTAATAACAATGCAGATATTCAATTCTTAAAATAATCAGACAAAGGCCGAGTAATTTAAGTGGTTAATCAGGAAATCCTTGAAGTGTTGATTTCGCCAAGTTACTGAAGCAGTCACGTAAAGTTTTATGCTCCACCTTAATAATATAATAATTCTTATTGTAGCATTGTAGCAAAGCTGTGCCCAAGATCATAAAACCAAATCTGGAGATCAGTCTCAAATCTCAAGCATCTGATTGGCTGAAATAGAGACCAGTCGCCATTTCAGCCAATAAGAAACTTGAGATTTGAGACTGATCTCGAAACTTAGTTTTATGATCTTGGGCCAAGATTCATTTTTACGCAATTAAAACAATTATTTCTGCTGACCTTTTGGATAGGACTGTAATATTGTTCTAAAAGCTCAGAAACAACAGTTACTGTAGGCGACATCATCTTTCTGGAATTTTCTTTTGCACTGTAAGTAGAAGACAATTTTGTATCTGTCAAAATTAGCCCTTAATTGGAAAAATCGAATATTTTTGGCGTTATTCCTTTTTTGCATTTTCAGCTAACCATTTTATTATGACTTACTTATTTAAAACGATACATCGAATACGGTTTTAAATTTGAAACTCCTCAAACTTCAAAAACTGTTTAGGTCGGTTTCAACTTTCTCTTTTCAATATAGATATGACAGGAGTCCAAAGTCAAAGAAAATTAACCTTAAAATGCTATTTTGTAACCTATATAAAACCATTTGTGTTACATGTACATGACTTTTAAAACCAAAAATATGTACGAACGTTTTTACATTTTTCACTACTAAAATACTAAAAAGTCAAAATTTACCGGTTTGTTTTGTTTGTTTCTTTGTTGTTTTGTTGCTGTTGTTGTTTTTGTTTGTTTTTTGTTGTTATTTTTTGTTGGTTTTTTTTTGGGTTTTTTTTGGGGGGGGGGGGACCTTATAAGAAAATATTCCGTCATAATGGGCGGGGCTTAAAAGTATTATCGATCAATGACTGATATTACTATGAAAATATCAGGTCATCGCAGTAAATGCGTTTTTAAATGATAAAATATCTTATCTGACGTCGAGGTTGTATTTTTCACAATATCAATTTTGCCAGGTTAACATTATTGAACATGGGTGGGCACGTGGCCTGTTCTCGTCCATTTGGAACACGCGAGCCCTTCTTATAACAAACTTTTAAATATATCCCCTTCCCTTGTAAACGTATTTCTGTTTTGTTCTTGTTTTGCAAATGCAAATGAAGATGTTTTGGAATAGGAATATAAATAGGGCACTTTCATAATGTCCCAAGTGGGTAAGATCTCATACGATTGACAACAGATCTGTGGTGACGTTATCAGTGCTGTTTAAACTTCGGTTGCAATCAACAACGCTATCAACAAAGAAGCGCAGTTCTTTATTATAGCGAGTTATTTGCCGGGGAAACTTATATTCCGGTTTAATTTTTCTTCAGGTGATGACTCTTTTTATTTATTTTATTTCTGTTGTGAACTGAAACAAGAGGGCCATGATGGCCCTAAATCGCTCACCTGAGTACAACAGTACTCTCAGTTTTTAAAAGGTTTCCAGGGCGGGGCCAATTTTGACACCAGGGCCAACATTTAAACAATGCTGGTAAAGGGTCTCTTCATATCTAAGGTCTAGTCCTATTAGTTTCGGAAAAAAATGATTTTTCATGTTTTCCTATATAAATCAATGTAAACTATGAGAACCCTGGGACGTGGCCAATTTCGGCCCAGGGGACATAATTTGAATAAACTTGGTAGACATCCACTAGACAAATATCTAATGTCTACACTAGACAATGCCACATACCAAATATCTAAGATTTAGGCATTGAGGTTTCCAGTAAGAAGATTTTTAAAGTTTTCCTTTTTTACATATTAAGGGCCCCCAGGACGGAGCCAATTTTCACATATTAAGTTTCGGAGAAAAATGATTTTTCATGTTTTTCCTATATAACTATATGTAAACCAAGAGAACCCTAGGGCGTGGCCGATTTTGGCCCAGGGGACATAATTTGAACAAATTTAGTAGACATCCATTAGACAACGCTACTTACCACATATCTAAGCTGTACGCATTGTGGTTTGTGAGAAGAAGATTTTTAAAGATTTCCTATATAAGTCTATGTAAAATGAAGTGACCCCTGGAGCGGGGCCAATTTTGACCCCAGGAACAAACATCCGTGGCAAGTTTCATCAACTTTGGCCCAGGGGTTTAAGAGGAGATGTTGTTTTAAGCAAAAGTTGACGACGCACGACGCACGACGGACCTAGAGCGATCCTAAAAGCTCACCATGAGCACAAGTGCTCAGGTGAGCTAAACTAGATGGGTGTTCAGTTGAACACTTGTGTCGCCCTCTGGTACAATGTCGGAAAAACATGCAAGTTCAAAACGGGGCATAACTCCATCTTGACCGAAACAACATCTCATTATCACGAGTGTGTTGTCTTGAGCAATATAATTTGGAAGTTTCATGAAGAAATATTGAGAAATGGCAAAGTTATAGCCAACACTAAGTTTTCGTGTAAAAATCCAAGTTCAAAAAAGGAGCATAACTCAAACAAATATGACCTTGACCTAAAGAATTTGGCATCATCATGAGCAGGTTGTCATAAGCAATATAATTTAAAAGTTTCATGAAGAAGTATAGAGAAACGGCAGTTATAGCCAATGTTAAGTTTCCATGTCAAAATCCAAGTACAAAAAGGGGCATAACTGAAACAAATATTAACTTGACCTAAAGATTTTGAAATCATCATGAGTGTGTTGTCATAAGCAATATAATTTGAAAGTTTCATGAAGAAATATTGAGAAATGGCAAAGTTATAGCCAAGATTAAGTTTTCATGACAAAATAAAAGTATGAAAAGGGGCATAACTTTGTGGCATGTGACCTTGACCTAAAGATTTTGGTATTATGAAGACCGTGTTGTTGTAAGCAGTATATTTTGAAAGTTTCATGAAGAAATGTTAAGAAATTGCAAAGTTATAGCCAACGTTAAGTTTTCGTGACGAAAAAGGGACATAACTCCATCAAATGTGACCTTGACCTAAAGAATTTGGCATCATCATAACCGTGTTGTCATAAGCAGTATGATTTGAAAGTTTGATGAAGAAATATTAGGAAATGGCAAAGATATAGCCAACGTTAAGTTTTCGTGACGAAAAAGGGGCATAACTCCATCAAATGTGACCTTGACCTAAAGAATTTGACATCATCATGACCGTGTTGTCATAAGCAATATAATTTGAAAGTTTGATGAAGAAATATTAATTAATGGCAAAGTTATAGCCAATGTTAAAATTTCGTGACGGCAAAATTCCATCAAAAGTGACCTTGACCTAAAGAATTTAGCATCATCATGACTGTGTTGTCATAAGCAGTATAATTTGAAAGTTTGATGAAGAAATATTAAGAAATGGAAATGTTATAGCCAACGTTAAGTTTTCGTGACAAAAAGGGGCATAACTCCATCAAATGTGACCTTGACCTAAAGAATTTGGTATAATCATGACCGTGTTGTCATAAGAAGTATAATTTGAAAGTTTGATGAAGAAATATTAAGAAATGGCAAAGTTATAGCCAACGTTAAGTTTTCGTGACGGACGAACGGACGGACGGACGGACGGACATTCTCACAAATGGCATTTGTTGGGTATTTCTTTTGTTTAAAACAACCCAACAAGCGAAAAACTAC
Source organism: Corbicula japonica (assembly GCA_038501625.1). Classification (NCBI taxonomy): domain Eukaryota; kingdom Metazoa; phylum Mollusca; class Bivalvia; order Venerida; family Cyrenidae; genus Corbicula; species Corbicula japonica. The sequence continues at coordinate 815,212 of JAZAYU010000077.1, forward strand.
CCAATAAGAGACTAACGGAATGAATGGAAAGTTCTCACAGATGGGCATTTGTTGGGTATTTTGGTACCCAACCAGTGCCCATCGGTGCGCCCGGACGGACAGACCGACGGACGGACAAAGTGATCCCTGTGTATCGCCATTTCTTCGAAAGGGCGACACAAAAAAATGAATAATATTGTATAATTTAATCAACATGTTCTTGGGAAAATTCAGTTCACGGAAATTAAATACAATGAAAAATAATGTTATAAAAAAAAATTAAAAAGTTATTTTATATTGTGTTCCCACATACTTGATGTTTGACAATATCAGCAGTTGATTTTTTTGGTGAGTGAAATCGATAAATCGATCATTTAAAACGGTTTTCAAAAATTTGTGAAACACATTTTCATTACGAGTACGTCCGTACCGAAAGTAAGCCGTGTTTTAGAAGTTACTTTTTCGGGGGAAGCGGTTTTAAATAAGTAATTGCTAGCGATTTCCATGTAAACATAAAAAATAGATGTTACCAAGTTTCACAGAGCTACAAAGCTGGCGTTTTCTGCCGACAATGAATGTCTTAACAACAATATGTCATCAAAATTTGATAAATACGAAAACATTATGGTTTGTTATGGAAAGCCAGAGCTGTCTTATATTGTTGTTTTCGAATGTATTCAACCGCTTTGGTATTATAACAGTTCATTTCTATAATATATAAAACCAAAACATGCATTTATTGAACCAATACTCATTATATTAGTCCACGCGTACAATATATTATACGGACTCGTCGATATATGAAACCAATATACCGTTATGTAGATTCAGCCTTGCTAAAAATGTTTGTATTGGAAACTGTATTGAATGAAACCAGTATGTTCAAATATGAATTCACATTTTAATATATACAACCAACTGCCTTTGTATAGAACCAACTTGCGCATATATAAATATATTTTTGAATTGTATTTAACGAATGTGTTAATATTTAAAACCGAATTAGACATACATAAATCCAACTGTCCTTATGGGGAACGAGAGTAGCATTATATTATATCATTTTCACGATATATGAAAGTAAACTGTTCATATATAAAACCGAATAAGAAATATATATGTTCGTTTTGTAATTGTATGAAATAACGTTATGCTTATATTGTTCTGATTTATCAGTGCATGGAACCAACCTTCCTTATATGTAAACAAAGATGCGATGTATCGGTTCATAGTGATATTGCGTTTAACGACTTCATCTCTATATCACACCAAAGTAAACATTTGCGAATCGTCTGTTCTTTTGTGGAACTAGAGTAGCATTGTGTAATATCATTGTCATAATCTATGATAGTTATAATGTATGGTATGAAAACAAACAATCAATGTATGAAATCAGGTGTCCTTAACTGAAACCGATTAAACAATATATAAGATGGCTTTTGGAATATATGATACAACTTCAGCAATATATTAAACCAAAATAGCTATGCTATTTAAAACATAACTTTCGATGTGTTCAAGCAACGTGTTTCACACTGCGCCACTGCCTTGTAACATGGACGTCAGCGAGGAGATGATTTAACGAATGATGAATCGAAATAATATAAGTATTACTCGATTTCATACAAGGACGAATGATGAATCGAAATAATATAAGTATTACTCGATTTCATACAAGGACGAAGCGAATATATATATTTCTTCTTCGGTTTTATATATGAACAGTTACTTTCATATATCGTGAAAACGATATAATATAATGATACTCTCATTCCACATAAGGACAGTTGGATTTATGTATGTCTAATTCGGTTTTAAATATTAATACATTCGTTAAATACAATTCAAAAATATATTTATATATGCGCAAGTTGGCAGTATACAAAGGCAGTTGGTTGTATATATTAAAATGTGAATTCATATTTTAACATACTGGTTTCATTCAATACAGTTTCCAATACAAACAAAGCAAGACTGAATCTATATAAAGGTATATTGGTTTCATATATCGACGAGTCCGTTCAATATATTGTACGTGTGAATATAATGAGTTTTGGTTCAATAAATACATGTTTTGGTTTTATATATTATAGAAATGAACTGATATAATACCAAAGCGGTTGAATAAATTCGAAAACAACAATATAAGACAGCTCTGTCTTTCCATAGTTTGTCGTCCCACGCATTTAAAGATGATAGTCTGTAAAACAAAAATTAGTTTCTTACACCGCATGAATAACTCATTCGTCTGCTTATATATGCATAGCCAGTAACCGCTGTCTGTGTTTCCATTTGAACAGTCATCTTGTTGACATGTTTGACATCGGGTGTGACCTTTTTCCGTATTTACTCAAATAGATTACGGATTACTGTTTGTATTTGTCTTCTCAAGTATCCAGATTCTGATCTGCTTTAATATCTATGCATCATGCTAGTTGCTAGCACAACTATTTGTGCGCGACATGGAATTTTCTATATATGCGATGTTAGTCCATCGCGCACAACCCAGTTACTATTCAAATCAATGCGGAAAATTTTCCTTCTATTTCTATATGCCGCCGATCGTAATTTGAATCGCAACTTTGGCGGCTCCATAAAGCATCTTAAACCATATGTATCTTTGAAAAATCTACATACCTGAAAAGCCACATTCAAGTAGAATCAATATGTGTAATCCTTTATAAATAACGGTTTCGTTTTTATGCAAAACTCTTTTAAACCTCCACCCATGTCAACAAATTTCGATTTCCGCGCTTACCTGACTCACGTTTATCGATAAATAACAGAATTTAAATCGGGTCGATTTCCACCAGTTTTGATCGTAACTGCTTGAGACGTAAAGGACAGACATCTGTAAAAAGTCAACGCAGACAACTGTATCACATCATAATTCCAGTGCTGAAGGTTATAAAGCTGAGATTTGAGACTGGTTTCCATCCTCAGTTGTATAACCTTGACACTTACTTATAAAACTTTAACATACTTACGTACTTTCTAACACTTTTGCTGCTCATAATCATTATACTCAAGCTAGTTCAATCATAAGTATCTCCAAGTAAAAGTATCTCCATTTATGCTTATAATTGGTATCAGTTAATAAAGAATTAAGATAATTCAATGTCTGATTAGTGAACGCCTACAGGCTAAAACAGAGATTATAAGAGAAACATTGATTCAAAGTTCTCTGTACGCTTTTATGTCTTAAAAGTGACACTCTGTGACTGTCTCCAAATTTTCACCGGATTAGTAAATTATATAAATATAAGATTTGTATATCAAAATAAAGTAACAATTGGATACAAACTTGCCAATTTTAAGATGCTAACATATTGCATGCCTAATACATGAAGGTTTTTTTGACACTTTGAAGAGACGCTAACTTCAAAAGACTGGATATGCATCTGCACAATGTTGTTATGTGACATACAAAGTGAAAATTATCAATGAAAAAGACACTTCTTTCAAGATAATCATACAACTAACATCAAACTTACATTAGTTTTATTTACCTTATGCATGTAATGTGCAGCAGGCAAATACAGTCGCCCCTTCAAAGGCGCGAACAGTTTGCAAGCTGTTTGTGTCAAACCATTCCATTTTAACTATTTGTAAACCTGTTTGAAATGTGTATTATGCCTATTTGATTATTTGGTTGTTTTAGCCATCGTTATCTAACTTGGTTAGGGGAAATGGGAAAAATCAGGGAAACTACTCAGCGCATATATCGTGGGTGGGTTGAACGCAACACGGTTGTAAGTCACTTTTTTAAAAAGTTTTCAGTATTAACAAAAAACTAATTTGTGATTCTCATATTTAAATGTTTATTCTTTTCTGTTTATATGCATATGAACTTATAAAGAAGAAATGTTTAAAAATAATTTCCAAAAAATATATTTATAAATATATGACTTACATCCGTTTTCCACTTAAAATTTGACATAAATGAGAACAATGATTTTTTTATTGCAAAAGAGATCTTTGAATACAACTATATATTCAAAACATTCTGGTTTTAAGCCATTCATAGTTCATGGTAACTGGTAAGGGGACTTCTGTTAATGAAGCCCCAGTAATGACAATTTGAATTCATGCTTATATTTTATCAATTATGTACATATAACCTGAGTTACATCTCTATTCCACTTACAACTCATCCCAGTTAAGTCAATGCCTTTTTGTGCAACATAGTTTTAATTTGAGCTACAACCTTATTGCACACAAAATTTATTCAATATGAGATTTAGCCTTAGAACTTATTTGCAATATTTAGCGTGTTTTATATTCAAAAACATATTTCTTTAATCATGTACAATGTATTATTATAAAATGAGCCATATTATGCAAAAAAAGTCATTTTTCAAAAAAAGTGGAGTTACAACCCTAAATTGCGCTCAACCCACGATTATTGTTTATTCTAATAAGGGTCGAACTATGATTTTACTTTTTGGGCTACGTTTGCCTTAATCGTAAAATCATTCTAAAGAGAGATCACACGCGCGATCAAGAGCGATTTGAACACTGGGACCGCGGAGGAAATGATTTTGGCTGCATAACAGTGGCATGTCGATATAAAAAAGTTACTTATTTATAATACAATTATATGTATTCATTTGGTAAATAAAACGGTAAAATCATTAGTATACTGAAATACTGCAAGCAATAATAGGATCCCAATTCATAAATTTGACGTCGATTCTCTCTATAATATATAAACCTAATAATAATTTTACATAAATATGAAAACAAAAGATGGATCAGTAATAATGTTTCATCCATACTTACTGAATGTTTTTAGGGGCGGATCAAGAGTCGTTGTTTTGTTTCTTTGTTTGTTCTAGTTGTTGTTGTTTTTTTGTTGTTTTTTTTGTTGGGGTTTTTTTTTTGGGGGGGGGGGGTTGAGGAAGGGGGGGGAGGGTCGGGGGTGTGATCGAACTATTATTTAAATTTCACGGAGATGTTGCTAATTTTGGAAATTATTATGTAATTATCATAAGACTACCCCCAACGAACCCCTTTCTGATAATCTAGCCTCCGACCCTGTTCTTTGAATACGACATTGTTTTCCATATTCTGTGCAGTGCTACTTATTTCATACATTTAACTGGTATTAACTCCTTACTCAGCCGTGGCTTTAATACCCTGAGGAAATCCCGCAAGATATCGCCATTTCCTGGATGTTGACACTTGACTTTTATGTATTATGTATTAGGCAAACTGACAACGATTTTCATGCAAAAACGAAGACCTGATGGTAGGAGTATATTGTTAATCGCATCGCATAGGCGCCCAAGAACCTTTATGTTTGAGCCGTGGCCTCCGGGGTTAGCGGTCTCTGCTCCTGCGGTCACAGCTCCTATGCGCCTACATCACCTACCCTCTTATTCTTGAAATTGCTAAAGCAGTGTAGCGGTGGCCTACCCATGTTCATTCATTTCGGCTGATAACAACAGCAATCTACATCATGCTTTACCTCTTTTGTCTGTACCCTTCCCTTCTAAGGCATAAACCTTTCTGTCATCAAGTTAACAGATGTTGGGTAGTTTAGGCCTATGCCTGTCTTGTACAGTTTGGACACAAATAGCGAAGGTTTGAATCTAAAGGGGACTATAATCAGCAAGATGCGAAGTAGCATAACTTTGAAATGCTGCGCGATTTTAAAGAAATTTTATGAGGAGAAGGTGCTCCTAAATGCCATTTACTAAAGAAGGAAATCAGTTCTCTGATGCGGTGCCTGTTTACATAAAATTTGCCCTTGTTCACATTAGCAAAACGAAACCACAATACCAAATTTCAACAGATTTCGACACAATGCTTGATGCATCATTTGCATTTAATTTACATGTAGATACTAATTTAGGCCTATGACTATTAGTAAGTACAATGATTTGTGCATTTAATGATTGGTGCTTCATTTGAATTTAATTTAGTTGCAAATTTAAGCCCATACCTGTTAGTTTTCACAATGATTTGTTCCAATTCGCATATTGGAAAGTAAACTAAAATTACTATTATTGCGAAAGTAAAATACTTATTTAATATGAGCAATGTATCGAACCGATTAACAGTCACTAATATTGATTATCCGACAGATGTCGAAACTGGTACAAAAAGCTATAAATAGATTGGCCAAAAACATGATCTACAGCTTTAGAGAGCCATCGTCTGGATCCACTTTTATTCGAATGTGATAACCATTAATGGTTACAGAACACTTATTAATGTTGATCCGGCATGTAAACACTTTTACAGAAAGTCAGAATTGATTGAGAACAATGGAAATTGAAAGGTAAAAAAGAAAATGATGTTGGGGAAAATATATGATTAGAGAAGTAAGCCGAAAAAAATCGTAAAATTGTATACTTTCACATTCCGTGATTAAATTAGTAGCACGTATTTTGACAGATTGTAGACATAAGTTCATGCTATGATAAGAGTCGGATTATAATATGTCTTTAAATTGGTTCTAAATATAAGATTTTAAAGGCTTGACCAAATAGCAAATTCAAAATTAAATGAATTGCTTAAGTGGGAGTCTATAGGATTTGATTTAGTGGTCTATAGCCTAAACAGTCACGTGCTCCTCCATGTTACATCTCAATTCGTTATATCAATATACACGGCCTTGTTGTAATAAAACATGTTATTTATAACTGATTTCATATACTCCACTTAAAGATCAGGGCCCATATAAAGACATATTTATTAAGTTTCTCGAAAGTTTGATTTTTTAAGTTAATACATTTCCGTTATAAATGAATGATAAATTATAACTAAAACAGGCTAACCCGTGCACAAACCCTAATCCTAAGTATCATTCATTGGTTTTCAATAGGATAATCAACACTTGTATTAAATCATCTTACTAACAGGAGACACACAATGCAAATTTTGGGCTTGTGGCTTAAGCGAGTGGTTTACTTAGGGTCTACCATTCTCTTACACTATCGGCTTATATACATTTACCTCTGTCATAGGCTGGGACAACTTTAAATTACTTTTACCTAAACTTAACAAGAGGGCCATGATGGCCCTTTATCGCTCACCTGAGTACAACAAAGTAATTTTTAGTAACAGTGACCTAGACCCAGATGACCCATATTCGAATTCGTCCGAGAAATCATTGGGACAAACATCCTGACCAAGTTTCATGACAATCTGAGCAAAAATGTGACCGCTAGAGTGTTAACAAGAAAATTCTATTTTAGTAACACTGACCTAGTTTTTGGACCCAGATGACCCATATTCGAACTCGACCAAGAAATCATTGGGACAAACATCCTCACCAAGTTTCATGACAATCGAGGCAAAAATGTGACCGCTAGAGTATTAACAAGAAAATTCTATTTTTTGTAACAGTGACCTAGTTTTTGGACCCAGATGACCCATATTCGAACTCGTCCGAGAAATCATTGGGACAAACATCCTGACCAAGTTTCATGACAATCGGAGCAAAAATGTGACCGCTAGAGTGTTAACAAGAAAATTCTATTTTTAGTAACAGTGACCTAGTTTTTGGACCCAGATGACCCATATATGAACTCGTCTGAGAAATCATTGGGACAAACATCCTGACCAAGTTTCATGACAATCGGAGCAAAAATGTGACCGCTAGAGTGTTAACAAGAAAATTCTATTTTTAGTAACAGTGACCTAACAGATGACCGATATTCGAACTCGTCCGAGAAATCATTGGGACATACATCCTGACCGAGTTTCATGACAATCGGAGCAAAAATGTGACCGCTAGAGTGTTAACAAGAAGATTCTATATTTAGTAAGTCACCTAGTTTTTGGATCCAGATGACCCATATTCGAACTCGTCCGAGAAATCATTGTGACAAACATCCTGACCAAGGTTCATGACAATCGGAGCAAAAATGTGACCGTTAGAGTGTAAACAAGAAAACTCTATTTTTAGTAACAGTGACCTAGTATTTGGACGCAGACGACCCATATTCGAACTCGTCCGAGAAATCATTGGGACAAACATCCTGACCATGTTTCATGACAATCGGAGCAAAAATGTGACTGTTAGAGATTTAACAAGAAAATTCTATTTTTAGTAACAGTGACCTAGTTTTTGGACCCAGATGACCCATATTCGAACTCGTCCAAGAAATCATTGGGACAAACATCCTGACCAAGTTTCATGACAATAGGAGCAAAAATGTGACCGCTAGAGTGTTAACAAAAAAATTCTATTTTTAGTAACAGTGACCTAGTTTTTTGGACCCAGATGACCCATATTCGAACTCAACCGAGAAAACATTGGCACAAAGATCCTGACCAAGTTTCATGACAATCGGAGAAAAAATGTGACCGCTAGAGTGTTAACAAGAAAATTCTATTTTTACGAACAGTGACCTAGTTTTTGGACCCAGATGACCGATATTCGAATTCGTCCGAAAAATCATTGGGATAAACATCCTGACCAAGTTTCATGACAATCGGAGCAAAAATGTGACCGTTAGAATGTTAACAAGAAAATTCTATTTTTAGTAACAGTGACCTAGTTTTTGGACCCAGATGACCCATATTCAAACCCCTCTGAGAAATCATTGGGACAAACATATTGACCAAGTTTCATGACAATCGGAGCAAAAATGTGACCGCTAGAGTGTTAACAAGAAAATTCTATTTTTAGTAACAGTGACCTAGTTTTTTGGACCAAGATGACTCATATTCGAACTCGTCCAAGAAATCATTGGGACAAAGATCCTGACCAAGTTTCATGACGATCGGAGCAAAAATGTGACCGCTAGAGTGTTAACAAGAAAATTCCATTTTTAATAACAGTGACCTAGTTTTTGGACCCAGATGACCCATATTCGAACTCTTCCAAGAAATCTTTGGGACAAACATCCTGACCAAGTGTCATGACAATAGGAGCAAAAATGTGACCGCTAGAGTTTTAACAAGAAAATTCTATTTTAAGTAACAGTGACCTAGTTTTCGGACCCAGATGACCCATATTCGAACTCGTCCGAGAAATCATTAGGACATACATCCTGACCGAGTTTCATGACAATCGGAGCAAAAATGTGACCGCTAGAGTGTTTACAAGAAAATTCTATTTTTAGTATCAGTGACCTAGTTTTGGACCCAGATGACCCATATTCGAACTCGTCCAAGAAGTCATTGGGACAAACATCCTGACCAAGTTTCATGACAATCGGAGAAAAAATGTGACCGCTAGAGTGTTAACAAGAAAATTCTATTTTTAGTAACAGTGACCTTGTTTTTGGACCCAGATGACCGATATTCGAACTCGTCCGAGAAATCATTGGGACAAACATCCTGACCAAGTTTCATGACAATCGGAGCAAAAATGTGACCGCTAGAGTGTTAACGAACTAAGTGTGGACGGACGACGGACGACAGACGACGGACATTCATCGATCCTAATAGCTCACCCTGAGCCAGCTCAGGTGAGCTAAAAAGTAGTTCACCAAGTTCATTTAAAACAGCTTTGATTTCTGTCATTTGTTTTACCACAAGCATTCAAATTCATAATTATGACTGTACACAAGAAATCTGCTTAGTTTGGTAATAAATCTTGACATTGAGCCTTTCGTGAATGTAAGGAACGACAACTCTGCGAAGGAGATCGAGGGTCTACACCATTTGCCATTCACTGAGAGAATAATTCTTAATGAATCAAGAAATCAAGTTAGATCTTTTCACACACAGTCCATAATTTTATAAAGTTCTACACTTATCTAAGTCGATAACCCCTATTTTGCAAAGAGGTGTCACGTACGACCTGTGCCAGCAAGGTATCTCAAGTTGAGATAAAACTTTACTTATAAGAGAGTTTTATATCTCTTATGAAATTCGAACACTTTAAAGCCGATAAAGACATACTTTAATATTTAATATCTTACCACCGGCTTGAAGCAAACAAATACCAATCTCTTAACAAATTAATAAGTTTAAGGAGGTAGGTCATAACTGTGCCAAGTCCTCTCTGTGCCAAAGTTTCACAATGTTATCATTTGATTGCTTTTCAAGTTCAGCCATATGCAAGGACTTGTTTTTCACGTTTTAAGTGGTATTCAATTGGTATTTTAAAATGTAAATAAAAATTGACTTTTTTTCAAGCAGTTAACCGGTGTATAAAATAAGCTCATCAATCCGCGTGTAATCAATTGTGAAGATATAAAGGCTAATCCTAGCTTGACAGCATGCAACATGTTTGTTATAAAATATAAATGAAATAAATACTTAAAAAGCCACCGAATAACACGACGACTGTTTTAACATTCGCTTTCTGCCAATCTTTATCGTCATGTTTTAAATTCGGAATTTCACCGATCGTTTACAAACATGTAGCTCAGTTTGACAATTATCAAAATTTAAAAAGAACACGGGGCACAAGACCTGAGCTTTATTCTTAGAGCAGCTGATTGGTTAAGTTTGAATTCGGTTTCCTGCCTGACCGTTAGCAAGGTTGGCCCAAGATCGTAAGAATGAGACTGGAGTCTCAAATCCCAAGCATTTGATTGGCTGAAATGTGGTCTACAAACGGACCAATCAAAGCTATGTGTTAAAAGACTTATATCCAATCTCGGTTTTATAAGCTAGGTCCTCGAGTCTCCAGAATGTATAAATTTGATCCTAGTCTTATCTGACTATGAGGTAGGCGACACAGTTAACCGTAAATATCTCGTCAAGTAGAAACGAAAACGTACCTGTTCACAAGATCACAAAACTGAAGTTGGAGACTAGTCTCGAATCTCAAAAAAGTAATATATGCTTATCAGGAATCGCCAAACTAAAAAAACATAGCCTACCCACGCAGCGAAAACGAAGAAAGGAAGAGAGAGAGCATGTTTTAAGTATGTCAATTCAAATAGGACGCCACAAACAATGAACGAAGAAAAGAACCTTTGGGGATACCGCCTTGGAACGGTCAGTGGCAAAACAAATTGCCACTGGGGGTTTAAACCAGGTTCTAGGGTGCACCAACCTCACACTTACCCCAACAGGTTCTCGTATCACAAAACAAGCACAAGTTGTCTTGGTGAAATAACTCCGTTGATTTCTAAAGTGGTAAAAGGGATAATAAACATTTAATCGCGAATTGACATTTAAATACGGAAGTTTGTGATGAAATCTTGAAGTTCTGCGTTTTATAGCAAAATGCTCCATAGATCTGAAAATCCATAAATCTTAAAGCACTATTGGAAAATTTAATCATTCCCCTGGCAATATGTTAAATATTAGCACAAACAGACTTTTAACAAATTCGCGAAGGCTTGGTGAATAGAGCTGGGGTATAGAAATGGGCGGGTCCATGGAGCAGAGCGAATTTATTGGCGTGGACCAGGAGCAGATATAATCGAGTACGGAAAATCGTTTGATGTATTGTTTTGACACTATTCTACATTCTCAATAATAAAAATTTGTTGACATACAGTGATAGGATTGTCCGTCCGTATGTCTGTTCATGTCGCAAAGTATACAGAAATCATTTCTAAAGGGGTTTGGTAAGCTTGTAATGCATGAACTCTCTTAAGTTAACTGAATTATCGCTGGTTAAAAATTTGTCACACTGTTGTTAATCGTTCACAGGAAAAAGCACATCAAAACACAGAAAACGAAAGTTAATGACTGAAGTACAGTTCACCCCAGATAATGTTTAAACTTATTTCACCGTCATTACTTTATCAATTTCTCTAAACTTTACAAAATTGTGAAGCTAACTTTACCTGTTTTTAAAGCAGTATTTGCTTTTTAGCACGTTGCGTGTTGGTTAAATTTGCGATAAGTGAAGTTCTTAAACGTGACAAAATTTTGACTTCCCAAAACCCGACCCTGTTTTACTGGAGGACGCCCGGAACGTATTTAAACGTATGCTTTTTCACGATTTTAAAACCCATAACGTAAATCTGCGTATTTTTTTTAATGCCCGTTGATAAGTGTATGTTTGAATAAAGCATATTCGCTTTTGTCCGTTACCGTTATTCTACCTTTTAATGAAATTCAGAATTTTCAACATGGTAAGAAACCCGATAAATAACTGTTAAACACGTATCTAACGTTACGGTCTTTCTTCTGTTGAAAAAAAGGTGGAAAATGCATATCAAGAATAGTGCGTTAAAATCCCGAATTTCAATGCTCTTTTACGTAATGGGTGAAAAATTCGGTTTATCGCAGGGAGACTGTAACGTAAAATTCCGTAAATTAATTAATCTAATTAACAGTCATTAATTTTTATGCCATTGCAAAAAATGTCATTTTTAAGTTATTACTAGGTAGATATAGGTATTGTTTACAATAATGAATAACTGTTTTGGAGCCACTTTTTTATTTTGACAATGAAAGATGAAGAAACAGCAACACATGTAATTAGATTTTTTTTCTTAAAATTGAACTTTTTAACATTAATCTAAGTCACATGTATTCAATTTCTTACTTAATAATATTTGAGAGAAAATATGCGATGCGTTCAAAGGACTAATGGTTTTAAAAAACTGATCGATGACTCCGTGTTCTTCTAAATAGCCACCAAAGTATGGACATTTTTAAAAATGAAAAATAAATCGACGGGTTTCCGACGAAAAAACAGGGCCGGGTTTTGAAAAGCGATTTTTTGATACATTTAAATACGTTTCGGGCGTCTTCCCGTAAAACAGGGTCGGGTTTTGGGAAGTCAAAATTTTGTCACGTTTAAATACGTTATGGTCGTGGAAAGGATATAAAGCTCAAAAACGCATCTGTTGTCTCAAAATCAACTGGTAATTATAAAATATAGAATTTCTTCCATGTCCACATCTTTTTATTGTTTGATATTTTATATTAGTTTATCTAAGTGCAAAAAATGCATAAAAATCTCGTTAAAGATATGCGCAAGATTTAAAAGCCAGTAATATAGTCTTTTCCATAGAATGAAAACTCGTGCTTAACTGGTAAAGGCAAATATGTTACCAAGGATAATTTACATACGTTTGTTTTTAAATGGTCATTAGGTCGGAAAAAATGATAAATAAATTTTGTAATGAACTAAGGTTTTACAATGATCTTTTAAGTTATGGTCACGTATCAAAAGTGGTAAAGACGGACGGAAACGGCGTTTTAACATTACTATTTATGTCACGTATAATGTGAATGGTTAAATTAAACACGTTTATTCTTTGAAAATACTAAATGTTTTACTTTATGCTTGGTCTTAAAATACAAATACCAATAGTAATACCCAGCTTCATGCTCACTGCTTTCGACACTAAACGCAATTCCTTAATTGCTGTATGTGTATGCTCAGGTACTGAAGTTTATTATGGCAGAAAATGGATTCGTTACCTACTTTACACCGTACAATCTCAAACAATTTTTCATTTACACTCCGTACATAACTTAGCTAGACACAGTAGACAAGGCATGGCCGTTTTTCTCAAATGTGTTATACTTGCTCGAGTTGGTGAATGCCGGTTTTAATACAAGTGGAAGAAAGTCTATATTTTATAAATCCAGATTTAGAGACAGAAAATGCGTTTTGGGCTTCATTATTGGAAATTATCAACATAGTTCGCAAATGTCAACAACTAGGGTACACTTCATCGCAAATTTAACCAAAACTAAAAACTACCCAACGTGCAGAAAAAATCAAATACTTCTAAAACATATTTAGCGTCATCAATTTTGGTTTGTTTACATAAATCGATAAAGAAATGATGGTGAAATAAGTTGAAACATTACCTGGAGTAATCTGGTCGTCAGCCATTCAACTTTCGTTTTCGGAACAGAACATGTATAGTTTCTATAAAAGTTAAACAAATCTTAGGAAATTAGAAGAAAAGTATTCCCAGAAGAAGTTCGATAACTAATTGTTAAATCTTTATTTTAAATCAATGAAGAACGTTTTTTCTGCCGTGGGAAGAGATATAGTTTACAGAGGTAGTAAAAATTAAGTCCATAGCTTATTTTTTATGTTTCGAACTAAAGCTGATAATACCCCAGTGTTTTTATCTAATTCCCCTCAATGACGAAATGATGGCTAACCATGTTTTAAGGACACAGACCGCTAAATAATTCAATGTTTAATGAAGTTCACAATTTCAAAATGCCGTCATAGTTTGAAGCCGTTAAAATGATCTAGTTGCTAACATATACAAAGGCTTATACTGATTAAAATGCGATAATTTAGTTAACTGATGATAGTTCATGCATCACAAGCTTACATAACTCCTCTAAAAATGATTTCTGTATACTTTATGACATGAACAGACATACGGACGGACAATACTATCATTGTATCTTAACGAAATTTTATTATTGAGGACGTAGAATAGTGTCAAAACAATACATCAAACGATTTTCCGTACTCGATTATATCTGCTCCTGGTCCACGCCAATAAATTCGCTTTCTGCTCCATGGACCCGCCCATTTCTATACCCCAGCTCTATTCACCAAGCCTTCGCGAATTTGTTAAAAGTCTGTTTGTGCTAATATTTAACATATTGCCAGGGGAATCATTAAATTTTCCAATAGTGCTTACAGATTTATGCAGATTTTCAGATCTATGGAACATTTTACTATAAAACGCAGAACTTCAAGATTTCATCACATACTTCCGTATTTAAATCGCGATTAAATGTTTATTATCCCTTCTACCACTTTTAGAAATCAACGGATATGTGCAGAATTTATTTTGCTTTTAAAATCAGCCGATATTTCTTTCCAAGAGTTAATCAAAACTAGCGAAAATGATAATTTCTTACACCGCTGTCAAGTATGAAAAAACTTACCGTGTCTGCGCCTGGATGTGCCGTCCGCTCCTGGCTCTGTCGGTTGACGGGTGTTAGTACATTACATTAGTATATTAAATAATTTGTGTCATAGTCGTGATGCGACAAAAAAATCTTCTGATAAGTTAAACGCTAGCGACGGTCTCAATTGGCTATTTTATCATTTGTGAACCTTAAAACAATTAAAATGCAGCATCATGCACAAAGCTGCCTGTAGATTGAACATGAATTGATAACATTTATGTAGGTTTGTTGTTACATAATATGCAGCTTTGTAGAGAGTTTCCGGTGCGCAACGCAGAGCTGTGTTTGTCTGGAATTTCGGGTACGCTACGAAGAGATGTGTTTGTCGAGACTATCTGGTACGCTAAGCAGAGATGTGTTTGTCGAGACAGTCAAATACGCTACGAAGAGATGTGTTTTTCGAGACTTTCGAGTACGCTACGCAGAGATGTGTTTGTCGAGACCTTCGGTTACGCTACGCAGAGATGTGTTTGTCGAGACTTTCGGGTACGCTACGCAGATATGTGTTTGTCGAGACCGTCGGTTACGCTACGCAGAGATGTGTTTGTCGAGACTTTCGGGTACGCTACGCAGATATGTGTTTGTCGAGACCTTCGGTTACGCTACGAAGGTATGTGTTTGTCGAGACCTTCGGGTACGCTACGCAGAGATGTGTTTGTCGAGACCATCGAGTACGCTACGCAGAGATGTGTTGTTTTTCGGAAACTGTGGCAAAAGCAAGCTTTAATAGTTACGCTCAAATTTTTTCAAATTGGCGATGATATTAAATAGATTGAAACATGGTAAACAGTACTAACTGAATGTACGGGGATACTTTTACAGCCGCCACTCGACATAGACAACGCTAGATGGAAATGAACTTTGAAAGCCACCGAACATGACACATGTCAAAACATTGCAGGTTCGGTCTGATTGAGCCAGTTCATGGACACTAATGGAAATGCATATTAATGCCCATGCTGCCTCGCCCCTGGTTGACAGCTACATATTTTCAAAACTATATGTTCCGTAATCAACTGCCTTCCAAGATGGTAACTGATAACAGTACTGAAAACCTAAAACAGTTATTCCCATTGTACTCGTTCAGTTACATTCGCTTCATTTACTTTACTAGTAATTATCTTCGAAATAAATCTTTATAACTAAATAATTTCATCTCAACGCAGCCGCATACTTAGTGATCCTTTAAATTGTTTTCCTTCATTAAAATCTGTTTCCAATCGGACCGATAAAAGCAGAATAGGCGCTCGCGACTGACAATTAACAGGCAATAAATCCGGCACAGATGAGAACAAAACTATTCTAAAGCTAAGAAGCAAATTATACAAAAATAGTCTTTAAATTTTGTTCAAAACAGTTAAGAAGGACAAACGCTAACAGATTAAAATCTGTTAAAAGTAGAAATCTAGAAGTTTCGGAATATTTTAAGAGCCAATAATACATATAATAACACTGGCGCCTCGTTTAGTGTCCCGTTTCATTACTCAAAAACGATAAAAGATGTAACTGACAAATCAGTCTGATCAAAATATTGAACAAGCATCATTAACTGACTTTTCCGAAAATCTCACTCATATAATTTACATTATTTAACGTAATCTTTGATACTGACCTCATCCTGGAAACATCGAATATTATGAAAATCATTCCAACAAATAAAAATAAAAAAAAACATACAAGATCCCTCAAAGTATCGACCTATCACTTTGTTAAGATAAATTATATACATTGGTTTTGTAATCTACGTCCTCAAAACTACTGCAAGACTACTTGAAAAATAAACATTAATCGTGCAGTTTTTGTTTAAGTTTACTCAACAGTTGATACCATGTTTATTTTTAATACACCACATTGTATATTTGTATTTTCATTTTTACTGTACAGAACGTTTTTGTTTTAATGACTGATTTGTAAGGTCATATGACAAATTGACAATTGTCATGTTAGGGGTAATTAGAGCATAATCTTAATAAATATTTTTAAATAATAAAATTTTGTTTAACATCACGTAATTGTGCGAAACATCAAGGAAGATCTCTGCTCCGAATAACACTTACGGTTGTTTTTATGGTCCGGTCTTTTCATACGCTTACTTTTGTATATAGAACTGTAGATCATCACGTGTCCACATAATAATTATTATGCTTTGTATACACTTACGCCTTATTGGTTAGAGTTAAATAAAGATATGTTCTGTTCTGTTCTGGTCTGTTTAAGTTTATACCAGCCTTTAATAAGTTTGATCGTGTTTACAGTGTTTAACAGACAAGACCAGCCATGGCGACGGTAATAGTGACGCAGCAGCCAATGGGCAGACAGATGTTGATAGGGTCAGTGCAGGGTCACAGGGACTGGAACTCGGGTCTGTTCTCATGCTTCTCAGACTGTCAATCATGTAAGTTCTCCGCAAACGTAACTTTAAGAATAATGGCCTCAGACTTTGTCTCAAACATCCCATCTTCTAATCTATGGTTGGTATAGAGGTAGGTAAGTAGTAAGGTGGATAGTAAGTAATGATGCCGTTGTTAACATTTCGATATACCGACAATGACATTCCTATTCCTTTATCAGCCGGTACTCGAAAATCATCACAGGAATAATTAACAACAATAGCTGTCCGAGAAGACAATTCGACTATTCGATTCATTTGAAACAAATGCAATTTAAAAATTAAAAGAACATATACTATAACCAAACAATTAAGTGAAATCAGGAAAAATACTCACAAGTGAAATTGATTTCAAATAACAAAAATAATGTTCCATAAAATAATATTGAGCTGAAAAGGAGAACTATGAAATATTGTTGGAAGAGTTGGAAAACTTGTTAGTAATTTATGATTGGGACATTTACTTTTAGTTCAATATCAATCACCTAAATACCGGTAAGGTTACAGAATAAAAACTTTAACACAAACAAATGAAAAGGTTGTACAACTTCAAAATAGTGTAGGTCTTGGTGAAAGTGATGTAGATTATGATGTTGGAAATTTTTTTTCAAGTTTGAAGTTGACATCTGTATCAGTTCAAAAGTTATGGGCCAAGTGCATAAAAACGTGCACACTTTGTTTTAAGGACGCCGACACCGACGCAGACGCTGAAACCGGGCTGAGTAGGATAGCTCCCCTATTCTTCGAAAAGTCGAGCTAACAAATGTATCCCTAGTCCGTTTTCCTGACTGTGAAAACACAAGTAGTTTTAATTTTGGAGCTGTATGCCAGCAAGTATAAGCTTTATACCATATTGGAATAGAGAATCGTCTTTTTTACCAGTTTTTATTTCTAAAACTATCAAATTTAAGATTCGCTTCAGAGCAAAATACTCTTTTTAGATTCTTGTGAAAATCGTTATTATGAACGCTAATTCAAGATCTTCATTTACTCAATTGTTAAACCTAACATTTGCGAGAAGAAATAGATTTTTCCGGGAAACATTGTCTTAGTACGTCGTCTCATATTGGGCAGATTAATCATTAAGTCAACGAATTCGACAAAGACCCAGCTGACAAGACGATAACTACAAAATTATTTGCTGACGTTGATTAAAATGGTGATTTCAAACATAGCTGTAAACCGCTCTTTATCATAACATCATACTAGTTAATGACGCAACCTGGAGGTGGTGTCTAGTTTAGATCGTATACGTAAAAATATTATTTCATATGTACGTCAGAAATGCAAATTATTTTATAAGTTGTTTATGCATCACATTGGGGGCCGCTTCCAGGATGTATGTAAGATTGAGATCCGTGTCTCTCGTACAAACTTATTTTTACACAATAAATTGTCTAAGTGCTTTTACTTATATCACATTTATTTGCTTTGACGAGTTCTTCTCTTCTCTTGAATGAGGTGTTTCCTTGTAAGACAGAGTAAATTGCAATAATTTAAGTTTTGCAATTTAATCATGATTGCTCCTTTAATCCTTTGATTTTTGTCTCTAATTAATCGACTAAATTTTTGGACCGATTACAATCATATATATGTCTGTCTGAAGTTCGAACCTACTATATATAATTAAATTTACTAATGAAGTCCGGATGAGTGTATTCATAAAGCTTGTGTATTTCAGTTTTAAAATTGTCAGTATATAGTTTTCGAATCCATGTTTATAAAAGAGTAAACTTTTCAAACTAATCAAAATAATTGACAGTTTGGTCAAAGATATGAGCAAAATAAAATTTATAATAAAGTTAAACTATCATAGACTGAATTTATTATTTTTGTTTACGTGACTTACCGGTTTTCTACCTGGATCAAAGCATCTCTGGCTTGTCAATTGAAAAGAATTAAATAACTTTAAATATACCTTTAATTTTTTTATGATAAAAGCTTACTTGTATTTCAGTAAAACTATTTTAGTAAGTATTGATTTAAGGATTGTCCTGAAACAAACTTAAGCAAGCTTTTGAAGATATGTGATTGCTAGGGCACTGACAGTCGTGGATCAAGAGTAGTCCTGGATCGAGGCCAAATGTAACTGGTAAAAACTAGGCCATTAAACGATAATCTAACCACTTTGGATATTATCACATTCAGATATTTCTGGACTTTATTGTATCATCTATATAATAAATTGCCTTTGGACTGGACGTGACGATCACCTACGTTTTTATTTAAGTCTTTCCAGAAGCACTATTGAGAATGGGGGCTGTAATGATCACAGACTTTGGCTGCTACCTGATTCATCAAACCAATACCTCGGTGTATTCGAATTGATTGTAAAAGTTTTCGGTACAATTTTGTTTTAAGACTAACTCCTCGACCACTTCCTTCTCAGTTAGGGGCTGGGGCGAGTGGGGTCACAAACTCGGATGTGTCGCCTGATGGGGAAATACTTGTTAGTCGACATAAAAAATGTTAATTAGTTTTTTGTTGTACAGTTTTTAGCAATGAATTTGCACAATATTCACATATAAAATAACATTTAACTTGTCTCATTGCAAGAAACATGCACAACAAGTTATGCCCTTGGCAAGAAATGCACTAAAAATCAATCGAAGGGAAATAATTTAAAAGAATATCAATGGGGAATAATTTAAAATGACGAGAAAAGCTCTATAAAGTCTATCGAAGGGGAATAATTTCACGACATCAATGGGACAAAATATGATCAATATTGTCGCAAAGCATACTTAACTGCTTTTATGCAAAGAAAATTGTGGCACCTTATACTGCAATCCACACAGGCTTAATGTGGCTGTAGTAAGACTCTGATTCCCCCACATATTTGTAGCTGTAAAAATTTACAAATATCAGATCTTTTTTTGTGTGTTATTGTTTGTTTAACACCATTCACCATTTGTGAAAACTTGTAATTTTGCACAACAAGCGTTGAAGTCACCTGTTTTGTTTGGATTTTTTTCAAAAACAAGGTAATTTTACGGTTCTTATGCACTGCACTTCCGAGTCGTTGTCAGAAACATGCATACCAAGTTAGAAGTCATTTGGACCTATGGTGAAAAAGTAAGGCTCCAGACAAGGAAATCAGGACGCCGCGGACATTGCCGCGGCCGACAAAAGTAATCCCTATATGTCGCTTAGTCAGGCGACACAAAAAACGTCAAGATATACTAGGCAACATCAACACACACTGTTATGACAATGATACAAACTGTTTCTAAATAAAATGAGTAAACAAAACAATTTGGACACATGTAAAAACTTTTAAGAGCCGGTATATACTATGGCAAAACACTGATAAGATACAATCTGTTTTCTCATAATCGGAATCGGAAATTAAATTTTTTTCAGACTTATTCTGAAAACAATTTACATGCCTTTGAACAAGATATGTTCTTGGGGAAAACATAATTTAATTTTCTTTAACAGTGTTCGCAAAAATAGCATTCCGGCAAGACATGGGCGTTATCGGCTGGAAGAAATAATTAATTTGAAAGAATTACAAATGTTACATTACCCGCTATTTAAGAATACTAGTATAATGATGAGAGGCGACAAATATGTCCCAGCAAGTAAAAGGATACATTTATAAGGGGCGAAATATAAGTTACGGTAAGTAGTAGGATACAATGTTGTTGGCGAAATATTAGTAACGACAAGTACTAGGATACTATGATGATAGACAAAGTATTAGTTCCGGTAAGAACTAGGATACCACTTGAGCTATCACTGAAGGTGATTAACACCCCGCAATACTGCTTTGTTAGAGTATACAGAGATAATGTTCGCATCTTTTTACCTAACAATGAATGAACTATTCATTAGTGCTCCCCTTTAAAAAATAATGGACTGATCCAGAAGAAAAATATGTCTACCACATCGACACTTCATGCTGAACATATGATTTCAGTTTCAAGTCAATATCTTGAAAATGTATTACTTCGCATCACAAGATTTTATTAAATCCTTCCCTTACAAAAAATAATGGACTGACCTACACGAAAAATAGACACATTTACACTTCAAGCCGAACATATGTTTTAAGTTTGACGTAATTACCTTGAAAACTGTACCAGTAGTTCGCATCACAAGATTTTGTTAAATTGTGCTCACCTTCAAAAATAATCGACTGATCCAGAAGGAAAAAATGTCTTGCACATATACAGTTCATGCAGAATAGATGTTAAAAGCTTCAAGTCAATATTTTGAAAACAGGAGAAGTAGTTTGCGTCATAAGTGTTTGTTAAATAATGCACCGATACAAAACATTATGGACTGATCAACATAAAAATATGTCACTTACATGCGCACATCATGCAGAACATATGATTTCAGTTTCAAGTCGATATCTTGTAAACTGTAGAAGATTTTGTTGAATGCGGCTCCCCTCCAAAAATAATGGACTGATCCACATGAGAAAAAAAAGTTCGAGCAAATCTACTCACGAACATATGTTTAAAGTTTCAAGTCGATATCTTGTAGTAAGTGCTACAGAACAACCACCCACCCACCCAACAAACCAACCAACCAACCGGATGATGACTCCTATATAATGATGATGGGCAAAATATTAGTTCCGGCCAATATTGGGATACAATGTCGAGGGGAGAAATATTTGTTCCAGCATGTACTAGGATACAAAAGAGTGGGTGAAATATCAGTTCCGACAAATACTAGGAAACCAAATACTATGATAAAATGATGCGAGTGAAATATATGTTCCTGTTCCGGCAAATACTATGATAAAAGGATAAGGGGCGAAATATTAGTTCCTGCAAAAATCAAGACAAAAAGGTTTGAATGAATGATAATTAACGGCAATGAAATTGTCAAATTTCTATTTCAGTGCTATTGACATATTGCTGCCTGCCATGTGCTATCTGCAACATATCATCCCGTGCCGGTGAATGCTTCTGTATGCCATGGTGGGTCCCTGGTGGACTGATTGCTCTGAGAGCACGCATTAGGACGCTCGGCGGTATACAGGTATGTATGAATGTTAACCAATATCCAACCACCACATACTTGTTTAAAACTATAATGTTGTTTATTGGTTTCAGGTCGTCTAGCCTCATTCACAACAGCCTTATTCACAAGACATCCTCATTCATAAGGCTCATTACAACTTGCTTCCTTTTGGAGTCCAATTCACAATGAGTAAACTATTATAGTTATCCAAATTTCGTATGTTCTTTTTCTACTGAGGTGTCTCCTAAATAAAATATTAAAACAAATCTTACCCTGTATCATATATCTACATTTGTTTTCTTGATAAACAAATAAAATTGTTTATACACGTAAATAATAGTACACAAAATGTAGATGAGCTTCACAAAGCCTGGTTGCTGCAGTTGAGTTGAGCAAACATACAATGCTTTTTAAGTAATCGTTGTGTTTTTTCTTCAGGGATCAATTTGCAGTGACTGTATGGCGATGTCTTGTTGTGGTCTCTGTGCCATATGCCAGATGCAGAGAGAGCTGGACGCCATGGGCCTCTAAGAAGACCCTTCATGAATACCCCCAGCCGAGGTGGCTGTGATCTGCCAGAGTCGTGCCATTTTCTATTTCTGATTCATATTCATATACTGTTATGTCTATTTTTCTTTTACTTTTTTTTATAAATCATAGACTGTAAAAATAAAAGCTAGTGCCTTCGACCAAAAATATCGGTTAGTTGTAAATTCAGTCATAGAAAATATGCGCAGTGATTTTTATAATATAATAGAAATTCAGTGATCGATGATCATATTTCGTTTCAAACAATCTTTCATGTGAATTGCAATTTTAGTTTCAAGTGTTCAAACAAGTCTCAAACAACTTCCTGGCCACTTATTATTTACAGGACCTTTTGGGACTAGCTGATGTATCACCCTATACGACCTAATTTCACACGTTCAAAATTCCCTCTACTAATGGAAATTGCTCGTTCTAAAGGTTTTTTGAAAAATAGAATGCAACACTTGTGTTCATTTTATAGTGAAATAATCAAATTATTAAATTCGTTACCTAAATCGAACTTTAACTCGGTGAAAGCCTCGTTTTATGTGGATTTAATGACTCTTTCCATAATTTCAGTATAAAATGATTACTTGCAAACCACTGTCACTTGTAATATTCATTTTTTTCGCTAAGTATTAATTCAGTTATTTAAATGTACATGTTTCCGCAATTCTCATGTTAACGTGAATACACAAAGCCTTGGACAATTCGTCGTAAAAAAAGCGAAGATAAAAAATCTGCATGAATTGTTTTGATACAAAACCCATTACTGTCCGTAATACTTATTATTTCATAAATATATTCCCTCACTTCATACTACATGTCTAAACAATCTTTAGGACAACGCATGGTAATTCGTGACTAAATAATTCTGGTCTGAATAGTGTCTTGTATATATACTGGGTAGTAAGGGTTACCAAGTGACACATATATTAAAGAGGTATTCTTAAATTTTACATTTGCTAACAACATCCAAAAGAGACATGTCACCTCATCCTTGCCACTAGATATCTATGCCCTCAAGACCAGCGACAAGCGGCATTATCGGACTTGGAATCCGCCCCTTCACCGCCCCTAAGCCCCAACCCCTGATCAAATTTGAATTATTAACCATTCCTATCAATAAATGGTCCATGCAGACACTTACAAAAATCAAGGGAGAGAATGAAAGCCTGAAAGAAGAGAATATGAAAAGGGCCAATTTGTCCTAAATCGTTGACCTGATGCTTGGATCCATAACATGAACAAAAAGAAATGTCAAAAGGACAATAATGTAAAATATTGGCAAGCTTTCAAAAAGACTTGTTTTGAAGGAAAAATGAACTGATTTAAAAACTGTTGGAGCAACAATTCAATTTGGACAACAATACAACATATTAACTTGTATGTGTATGGTATTGTATGGTATGCTTTGGCGTGACAGGGCATAATTATGGTATGTTATTATGATAGCGTATAGGGTGGGATATGGTAGGGGAAGTGTATAGGGTATGGGTAGTGTAGGGTATAGGGACGGGAAATGTTATATAAAGAACTCTAATACAGTGATTGGCGCTATATGATGGATCTCGTCTACGGTGGCTCCAGTTTTATATAGTGGACCTGACATGTTCAAACTGAGGCTCTCAATTTTTTGCAGAGGGGCTCTGAGGGTACCGTTAGTGCTCTCAATGGTGTTCCATTATATCTCATGACCTATTACCTTGACCCTTATGAAACCTAAATTGTTCAACTCAGTTGGGTCTGACATCCAACTTTGCCAAAGATCAAGCTCTTCAGACAAAAAGTTTAGGGTTAACGAGAATATCCCATAGAGAAAATTGCTATTAAAGTAAATGGCGATAACCATTGGTTTGAGATCATTGGAGTTGTTGCCCTTTGTAACTACTCTACAAATGTTGGTCATGGTAAAATTTGGAGGATCCAACATCTTTAGGTTAAGTAACAGTGACGTTTCAAAAGATGATCGTCTAACCCAGATTTTTGGGAGCCATCATAGGACAAAGAGTTATCTGCCTTTGGAAGGAGTTATTCTTTGAAAAGCCACCTTATTATAAGTCAAATGGGGTAGGCAAATTGTTATACGGTGGCTTTCAAAAGATGATCGTCTAACCCAGATTTTTAGGAGCCACCATAGGACAAAGAGTTATCTGCCTATGGAAGAAGTTGTCCCCCTAGAAGCCACCCTATAACAAGTCAAATGTGGTAGAAAATTATTATACGGTGAATTACAGGTACCCACCCCTACCCCAAGGATTCGAAGTCAGGTCAAGGTCAAGTCCACTGTACATGTATAACAAACCATGAATCTACCTTCCCATAGGTTCAAAAGTGTACTTATTTGAGAGCCACTGTCGGACATTAAGTGGTAAAGTCGTAGCAAATTGAAAAATAAAAATATCAGTGTAGTTATTTGAAGTCCACTGTCGAACAAATTAGGGTAGTACATAAATTATAAGAAACCAATGTGTCAGAAATCAAGAGCCTCGGTAAAACAGAATGAGACAGGATTAGAAGTTCTTGTTATACCATGGCCCCTAAATTTTCACAATCGAGAAATGTGTAAGAAATAGAAAGCCTCGGTAAAACAAAATAGGTAGGATTTCTAGAAGCAGCCATAGGACAAGAGTTATCGTCCCTTTGTAGCAGTTAACTCCCCTATGAGCCACCGTAGAACAAGTCAAATAGGGTAGGCAAATTGTTATACGCTGGCTTATATGTCCCTTTCCCCTACACAAAGGGGTCAGGTCGAGGTCAAGTCCACTGTATAACAAACCCTGGTTCTGAGTACTACCCCTAGACACCAAAGTGTACTAATTTGAGTGCAATTGTCGGACATACTGGGGTAGGATTACAATTTCAAACACATATTGTTATACCATGGCCTCTTAATTTACGATAGTGGCTCCTATAACCCTAGCCTCCATCCCAAGTGGTCGAGGTAAAGTCAAGGTCAAGGTCAGTGTAAAACAAGATTTAGGTCTACCCCATTGTAAAGCAACTTTCTAAAAGCGTCTGCTTAACAAAATGAGGTAGGGGAAGGATTCTTGTTATACACTTAATCAGTGTTCTAACTACACCGATCAAAAAAATTTAACTAGATGTTTTTTGTGAAAAACGCATGTCTCCCCCCTGCGCCGCCCTCCCCCACCCCCTGCGCCCAGACCCCTGTGACCTTGACCTTTGACCTACTAATCCCATAATCAATAGGGTTCTTCTACTCAATAAGGGCTATTACCCTATTTAGTTTGAATGCTCTGGGTCAAGCGGTACTCCAGTAATTGACCGGATACGGTTTTTACTCTTCGGGGCCCCTGTGACCTTGACCTTTGACCTACTGACCCCAAAATCAATAGGAGTCCTCTACTCAATAAGGACATCGATCGTATGAAGTTTGAATGGTCTGGGTAAAATAGAACTCCTATTATTGAGTGGAAACGGTTTTCACTCTTCAGGCCCCTGTGACCTTGACCTTTGACCTACTGACCCCAAAATCAATAGAGTTCTTCTACTCAATAAGGGCTATTACCCTTTTTAGTTTGAATGCTCTGGGTCAAGCGGTACTCCAGTAATTGACCGGATACGGTTTTTACTTTTCGGGGCCCCTGTGACCTTGACCTTTGACCTACTGACCCCAAAATCAATAGGAGTCCTCTACTCAGTAAGGACATCCATCGTATGAATGGTCTGGGTAAAATAGAACTCCTATTATTGAGTGGAAACGGTTATCACTCTTCAGGCCCCTGTGACCTTGACCTTTGACCTACTGACCCCAGAACCAATAGGGTTCTTTTAATCAAAAAGGGCTATCACCCTATGAATTTTGAAGGCTGTGGGTCAAACGGTACTCCAGTTATTGAGCGGAAACGGTTTTCACTCTTCAGGCCCCTGTGACCTTGACCTTTGACCTACTGACCCCAAAATAAATAGTGTTCTTCTACTCTATAATGGCTATCAACCTATGAAGTTTGAAGTCCCTGGGTCAAAGGGTACTCAAGTTATGGAGCAGAAACGGTTTTCACTCTTTGGGCCCCTGTGACCTTGACCTTTGACCTACTGACATCAAAATCAATAGGGTTTTTCTACTAAATAAGGGCTGTCATCTTATGAAGTTTGAAGGCTCTGGGTTAAAGGGTACTCGAATTATTGAGCGAAAACGGTTTTCACTCTTCGGGCCCCTGTGACCTTGACCTTTGACCTACTGACCCCAATCTCAGTAGGTTTTTTCTACTCAATAAGGGCTATCACCCTATGAAGTTTGAAGGCTCTGGGTCAAAGGGTACTCAAATTATTGAGCGGAAACGGTTTTCACTCTTCGGGTCACTGTGACCTTGACCTCTGACCTACTGACCCCAAAATCAATGGAGTTCTTCTACTCAATAAGGTCTGTCATCCTATGAAGTTTGAAGGCTCTGGGTAAAAAGGTACTGGAGTTATTGAGCGGAAACGGTTTTCACTCTTCGGGTCACTGTGACCTTGACCTTTGACCTACTGACCCCAAAATCAATAGGGTTCTTCTACTCAATAAGGGCTATCACCCTATGAAGTTTGAAGGCTCTGGATCAAAGGGTACTCGAGTTATTGAGCGGAAACGAAGTGTGACAGACGGACTGACGGACAGACGGACAGGGCAAAAACAATATGTCTCCCCCAGAGGGGGGGAGACATAATTCTCCGCATAGAATTGGAGTACAGTCTTCAATTTTAAAAATAACAAGACGCACAATTTTTACTTCTTTTTCTAAAATTTCCATGTAAATCCTTCCGTTCTTAAACCAAGGACATGTTTTAAAATCGAGGTGAGGACAAAACCAAAAGTCAAAAAATTGACCGTAGCTTTTGTATAGAGGATATACTGAAACCGGCAAAAACTTCTGAAAAGTCTCCAGTGTAACAGCTTAACAATCGTATTATTGTAGAATTGCATAGAATTGTTCAAAATTGCTTAAAATCCATATTTAAACAATGAGACATGAATTTTAGTTTTCGGAGAATAAACCCACTACCGGCAATTTTGTGGGCGCATGCTATATCCTGGTACTTTTTGGCTCTCCGACACTTTGTACCGGTACTTTTTTCGGTAATTTTATATGCATCAAATATGTTTTATTTTTGGTTAGAACTGAAGTTTTTGTTGTAGGAAATGATTAAATACAATAATATTTTTAATTGTGACCCTTGAAAACATAATTATAGATGATATTTTTGTTAAAATTAAATGATTCATTGACCTCATTTGATGGGCGTTTCGGTACTTTTCTAGGTACTTCCATAATTATGCATTAACATACTTTTGTTTTTAAAGCAGAATTCAAGTCTGTGGTTGGAAATGATAAAATACTTTTTTTTTTAAATTCTGACCCCTTATAACATAATTATAGATTACATTTGTTTCAAATTAAAATGATTAATCGGCCTCTTTTAAAGGCCGTTTTCGGTACTTTCTAGGTACTTCCAAGTGCATTAAAATATGTTTGTTTTTTAACCAGAATTTAAGATTTTAGTGGTGGTAACTCACTATTTTTTTTAATTTGGACCGTTAACAACATAATGATAGAAGAATTTAGTGAAATTAAATTGATACATCTGCATCTTTTAAAAGCCGTTTTCGGTACTTTTCTAGGTACGTGTACAAGCGTTCATTTCAAAGTAAAAACATATCTCACATTTAAATATAAATCAAGTATCAGAATATTTTCTAAAGACATTGTTATAATGATTGATGATTGTAATTTTACTGAATTTGATTACAAACAGACTTCTTCGGTGGATAAGTATTGTCTTGATTGGGAGCAACTTAAATTAGTTGGTAATTGGGTCCCATTTTCTAAATGCTCAATGAGGTATAGTTCTTTGAAGAACCACAAAACAATAATATGTTTCTTGATTAATCAATAAGTTTGAAGCAAGTTTTTTATCTGGTGAGCTCAATTTTGATTATTATACGAACACTTAATATTAGCACCATGTTTGAGCAAGATTCTTATAAATACGTTGTTACATTCTAAAATTCTTTGTTATATTCTTATATAATCGAGTTTATTAATTTTATCCAATATCTGATCATACTTATTTTTTCTAATGATTTTTAAAGGTACTCTTCCTTGCACTCTTCCTTGCACTACTGCTAAATTATCTGTGCACTTAACATCTTGTCTTACAGCTATTAAAGAACATGGAATAAGGTATTGCGATAAGGTTTTTGAAACATCTGGCAAAAATTTATTTTGGTCGATTAAAAATTCAAATGACGTTTTGAAAAAGCTTAAATCAAATAATTTTCCGGCATTCTGTTTGTCTACTTATGATTTCTCAACTTTATACACTTCGCTCCCTCATAATTTAATAAGAGACAAGCTAACCAGTCTCATTGAAAAAAAAACCGTTTGCTAGAGAAAATATACCCTTCATCGCTTGTAATGAACATAGGGCATTTTTTACAGATGGTTCTTATGATAATTATACTTTATGGACTTGTCAAGACCTAATAGAGTCGCTAACTTTCTTACTGGATAATATTTATGTTAGATTCGGTACCTCTATTCATAAACAAGTAATAGGCATCCCAATGGATACTAATTGTGCACCCCTTGTTGCTGATCTGTTTTTATACTGTTATGAAAGAGATTTTATGTTATCTCTTTCTACTGAACATCAAGATGATATAATTACAGCTTTTAACAACGACTCGAGGTACCTTGATGATTTATTAAATATAGGTAATAACCATTTTCCATTACTGGTTAATAAGATTTACCCTAAAGAACTACAACTTAATCAAGCGAACACTTCAGAAAAGCAAGCAAACTTTCTCGATCTAAATCTATCAATTGAAAATGGTTACGTCACTTCTAAAATATATGATAAAAGAGATGATTTTAATTTTAATATAGTAAATTTTCCGTTTTTAGACGGCGATGTTCCCCGTGCAACATCTTACGGGATTTATATTTCACAGCTTGTTCGCTTTTCAAGAGCTTGCAACGATGTTAATGGTTTCAATAAACGTAATCTTTGCATTACAGAAAAACTTTTAAAACAAGGTTATCGGTATCACAAATTAAGGAAAACCTTTTGCAAGTTTTATCGTCGATACCCAGATCTAATTCATAAATACAGGTACAGCTTAAAATCACTATTGCAACAAGGTATTTCACAGCCAGTTTTTTATGGAGATTTAATTTATAAACTTAAGAAGATAAAGGAAAATGTTAATTTCCCCCGGTTATTCATAAAAACAATCTGTAAATTTAAAAGGAAAGGTTACCAACATGATATTTTACAGCGCTCTGCATGCCTGGTGATTATGCTTACCTCTTTGGTTGCACGACGGTGGCAGGGGTTTAAGAGTTTATGAAGGTTTATGGGGAAATATTTTCTTTAAAGAACCTAGAAGCTGGATTTGTTTCTTTTATCCCTGTCATCGTGTTCTTGCTAATATTACTCCAGGAGCTCTGGTCTCGGTAAGATCATTGAGTACCCGCCCTTTGGCTTTGCAATGCTATTAGATTCTTATGTTTTATATGTTTGTGTGCTTTTGCATGCAACATTGTTGAGCCGATAAGTGGGTTGGAGTTGTTTCACCAAGACAACTTGTATTTGTTTTGCGATATGAGAACCTGTTGGGGCAAATGTGAGGTTGGTGCACCCTTGAACCTGGTTTAAACCCCCAGTGGCAATTTTATTTGCCATTGACCCTTCCAAGTCGGTAACCGCTCGGGTTCTCATTTTTGTTAATTGTTAGTGGTGTCTCTTTTGAAACTGATCATTTTATTAACCATGCTCTCTCCCTATCTTCTTCTTGACTGTTTGGGAGGCTGTTTTTTCTGAATGTGGTGATTCCTGGTATGCATATTTCACCTTTTCCTAGTTCACCGTATAATTCAGTGAGTGAGTGAGTGAGTGAGTGACCTGCAATTGGCTGCACGATGATGATGCTTGTAATTTTGCAGGTTGTCATAATTGTGATCGGTGCAAATGATATGATATCTAGTTGTAAAGATGATATCATCAACAGTTTGCAAATTATTTGCCAGAAGTTGCGTGATGCAAACAACAGGTAGTGCATACGCAAAACATGTGGAAATAAAAGCGTGAAAATGACACGAAAGTCACATAGAGTAAATCTGATACGTAATTCATTAACGTATCACATCAGGGAACACACCGCGTTATATTGATACATGAATTGAATCAATATTTACGCCTTTTATTTTTATTTAGGTTTAATGACTTTTTGTCAATTAATTTTTATAACACGTAAATATTTCTGATTGAAACGAATTATAATACAAACACTTAGTGTTTCATATAATATATCACATCTTATCATGTATCGTTTATAACGTAAAGCACATAATATAACTGTTCTGATTATACCGTTATATTTGTATGTAATTGATTCATATTGCAGGTAATGTAAAAACAATACAATTTGCTGCGAGTTTTTTTTTTCAAAATCAGATTGACGGTCCATGTTTGCGTGATTCTTCCACGCGGAGGCAATTTCTTCAATCAAATACACGTTTTCGACGAATTCGTGGAGTTCTACAACCAGAAAGCTGCATCAATAAATTTACGCTTACAGAGAATCGCTAAGTTAGTACCGTGGATGAAATGTATAAAGTGTGAACATTTGTACAATCCTTACGTTAATAGGAATTACTGAGTTATGACGGGCTTCACCTTAGTTTTGATGGCAACAGATTGTAAGCTAGAACAATTGAAAACGCTATTCACAATAACAGTACAGCGTCCAATTGAAAAGTGTGTAAATAGTGAAGTAGATCATGAGGTTGTGTATAGACCACAAACTTACGCTGATTACGCTGAAGTTATAGCAGCCATCGCTAACCACCGTTCCTCGGTACGGGATTCACACTGAAGATCAATCGGTTCAACAATTTAAAAAGACTATTCACCAACTTCCAACAACAAGACGCCCGGTAGATAAGCCCACCAGTGTGCGTCATTAGGACGCGAGTGGATATAATTTCAGAGACGACTAAAATATCCCCATAAATTGATAAAAACAGATGATATCCTGGAGCATGTAAAAAATGATATAAAGCAAAGAAAAATGAATGCGGAAACGCTGGAAAATTCAGGCGGAGAGGCTAATAACGAAGCCGAGTCGATTAATAATCCCTCTAGAAGTCCTTTATCACCAACCGTAGCTAGTTTTAAGATAGCGAAAATTAATGATTTTTGATGACAAGTCTGATAAAAATATTCCGCCAATACTAGTAATTAACGGGTTGACCACAAAATATACTCGTTCATTTAAAGATAAACTGACACGTGCTTAGTTTCCAACAAATTACTTTCCAATTTATGTAATTACCAATATCTCATATAAATAAATCAATTTCATGCACAAAAACACACCCGTCAACCGGCAGAGCCAGGAGCAGACGGCACATCCAGGCGCAGACACGGTAAGTTTTTTCATACTTGACAGCGGTGTGAGAAATTATCATTTTCTTTAGTTTTGATTAACACTTAGAAAGAAATATCGGCTGATTTTAAAAGCCAAATGAAATCTGCACATATTCGTTGAATTCTCCAGAGGTAGAAGGGATAATAAACATTTTATCGCGATTTAAATAGGGAAGTTTGTGATGAAATCTTGAAGTTTTGCGTTTTATAGCAAAATGCTCCATAGATCTAAAAATCTGCATAAATCTGTAAGCACTATTGGAAAATTTAATCATTCCCCTGGCGATATGTGAAATATTAGCACAAACAGACTTTTAACAAATTCGCAAGGGCTTAGTGAATAGAGCTGGGGTATAGAAATGGGCGGGTCCAATGAGCAGAAAGCGAATTTTTTTGGCGGGGACCAGGAACAGATATAATCGAGTACGGAAAATCGTTTGATGTAATGTTTTGACACTATTCAAAGGCCTCAATAATAAAATTTCGTTAAGATACAATGAGTATTGTATTGTCCGTCCGTATGTCTGTTCATGTCATAAAGTATACAGAAATCAGTTTTAGAGGAGTTGTGTAAGCTTGTGATGCATGAACTATCATTAGTTAACTAAATTATCGTTATTTAATCAGTATAAGCCTTAGTATATGTTTGCAACTGGATCATTTTAACGGCTTCAAACTATGACGGCATTTTGAAATTATGAACTTCATTAAACATTGAATTATTTACCGGTCTGTGTCCTTAAAACATGGTTAGTCATCATTTCGTCATTGAGGGGAATGAGATCAAAACACGCTGGGGTATTATCAGCTTTAGTCGAAACATAAAAAATACGCTCTGGACTTAATTTGGACTACCTCTGTACACTATATCTCTTCCCACGGAAGAATAAAACGTTCTTCATTGATTTCAAATAAAGATTTAACCATTAGTTATCGAACTTCTTCTGGGAATACTTTTCTTCTAATTTCCTGAGAGTTTTTTTTTAACTTTTATAGAAATTATATATGTTCTGTTCCGAAAACGAAAGTTGAATGGCAGGTAATGTTTCAACTTATTTCACCATCATTTCTTTATCGATTTATGTAAACAAACCAAAATTGATGACGCTAAATGTTTTTAGAAGTATTTGATTTTTTCTGCACGTTGGGTAGTTTTTAATTTTGGTTAAATTTGCGATGAAGTGTAGGCTAGTTGTTGACATTTGCGAACTATGTTGATAATTTCCAATAATGAAGCCCAAAACGCATTTTCTGTCTCTAAATCTGGATTTATAAAATATAGACTTTCTTCCACTTGTATTGAAACCGGCATTCTCCAACTCGAGCAACTATAACACATTTGCGAAAACCGGCCATGCCTTGTGTACAGTGTCTAGCTAAGTTATGTACGAAGTGTAAATGAAAATTATTTGCGAGTGTACGGTGTAAAATAGGTAACGAATCCATTTTCTGCCAAAATAAACTTCAGTACCTGAGCATACACATACACTGATTAAGGGATTGCGTTTAGTGTCGAAAGCAGTGAGCATGAAGCTGGGTATTACTATTGGTATTTGTATTTTAAGACCAAACGTAAAGTAAAACATTTTAGTATTTTCAAGTGTTTAATTTAACCATTCACATTATACGTGACATAAATAGTAGTGTTAAAACGCCGTTTCCGTCCGTCTTTACCACGTTTGATACGTGACCATAACTTAAAAGAACAATGTAAAACCTTAGTTCATTCCAAAATTTATTTATCATTTTTATCCGGTCTAAGGACCATTTAAAACAAACGTATGTAAATTATCTTTGGTAACTAACATATTTGCCTTTGCCAGTTAAGCACGAGTTTTCATTCTATGGAAAAGACTATACACTCAACAAAAGTTCTAATTGGTCATCAATTGTATTTGTTTACAATGTATGATAGTTTCGTTTCTTCCCTACGTCAAGAAAGGTTGTGGAAAGAACTGTTTTGTCTTGAAATCAATTCTCTAATGTCTTTTTAATCTTTATTGATTGTTTTCTTAAATTAATCCAATACCATTTACTTACACCGCAAGGTCAAAATTAGAACAATCTTTAATTGAAAGGGAGGTAATTTTAAAAATGCATACTTTGAAGGGGATTTATTTAAACAAAAGTGCTGTTGATTAATAAGTGTTTATGTTTTTCCTACTAATGAGAGGTCCTATTAAAACAAAACAAGAAATTAAGAGCAAATTTCTGTTTGCTTGACCTTTGCATTTTAAGCAAATTTAAGGATAACTCTCACCAAACTGTTCCAAAGTCAATTATTACAAGATTAAAACTTAAGTTGAAGACTGTTGTTGGCAGACGATCATTAATAAAGAGTGAATTCAATGTCTTTCTAATAAAAACATATGGACAAAAAGTGACCAATTA
This sequence comes from Corbicula japonica, assembly GCA_038501625.1. Lineage (NCBI taxonomy): Eukaryota > Metazoa > Mollusca > Bivalvia > Venerida > Cyrenidae > Corbicula > Corbicula japonica. Next base: position 849,692 of record JAZAYU010000077.1, read on the forward strand.
GAACTTTGTTTGAGTGTATTACTGTCTTTTAAAGCTTGCGCATATCGTTAACGAGATTATTATGGTTTTTTCTGCACTTACGATAAACTAATATAAAATATCAAACAATAAAAAGATGTGGACATGGAAGAAATTCTATATTTTATAATTCCCAATTGATTTTGAGACAACAGATGCGTTTTTGAGCTTTATATCAGAAAATATTAACATAATTCGCAAATTTCAAGAAATTCACTTATCGCAAATTTAACCAAAACACAACGTGCTTAAAAAAGCAAATACTGCTTTAAAAAACAGGTAAAGTTAGCTTCACAATTTTGTAAAGTTTAGAGAAATTGATAAAGTAATGACGGTGAAATAAGTTTAAACATTATCTGGGGTGAACTGAACGTCATTCATTAACTTTCGTTTTCGGTGTTTTGATGTGCTTTTTCCTGTGAACGATCAACAACAGTGTGACCAACTTTTAACCAGCGATAATTCAGTTAACTTAAGAGAGTTCATTCATTACAAGCTTACCAAACCCCTTAAGAAATGATTTCTGTATACTTTGCGACATGAACAGACATACGGACGGACAATGCTATCACTGTAAGTCAACACATTTTTATTATTGAGAATGTAGAATAGTGTCAAAACAATACATCAAACGATTTTCCGTACTCGATTATATCTGTTCCTGGTCCCCGCCAATATATTCGCTTTCTGCTCCATGGACCCGCCCATTTCTATACCCCAGCTCTATTCACTAAGCCTTCGCGAATTTGTTAAAAGTCTGTTTGTGCTAATATTTAACATATTGCCAGGGGAATGATTAAATTTTCCAATAGTGCTTACAGATTTGTGCAGATTTTCAGATCTATGGAGCATTTTGCTATAAAACGCAAAACTTCAAGATTTCATCACAAAACTTCCGTATTTAAATCGCGATTAAATGTTTATTATCCCTTCTACCACTTTAGAAATCAACGGATATGTGCAGAATTCATTTGGCTTTTAAAATCAGCCGATATTTCTTTCCAAGAGTTAATCAAAACAAGCGAAAATGATAATTGCTTACACCGCTGTCAAATATGAAAAACTTACCGTGTCTACGCCTGGATGTGCCGTCCGCTCCTGGCTCTGCCGGTTGACGAGTGTGAAAAAACGCCATAAATTAGCATTGACATACAAATATTCAGCGCTCCAAAAATCACTAGAATTACGGACTGGGCGGAGCTTCATATCGATGACGTCATTGGATCTTTCGCGCAAACGATAGTGTAAATTGTACACTTATTTGATTATATTTACAGTGATTTGATGATAAATTTTAATGACAATGGATATTTTTGCTGTGATCGATTATAAAAAAAAACAATCAAACCAAAAAGATATTAGCTTCTTTTGATACTCGAAGGAGAATACAGAAAATTTCGGTAGAAATATGAAAGAGGAAAGGGCTGTACGCAAAGACCTATTGTCCCGGTAAAGGTTCGCATATCTGCAAACACGATTAATATCGGCATTGTTTTGTTTAAAATCCAATTGATAATAATAATAATAAATGCCAATTAGTTTTCGTAAATGTTTTCAATCCGACGCGTTGTCGACTATATTACTTTAGATACATGAGAAATGTAAATACGTCGCCAAAACGTAAGTAAATTATGCCACAACAAGACCTGTACCGAAGACAAAAAAGAGCAGAGAAGATTTTTTTCATTACTTAATTTTATTATTTTATAATTTGGTAACATCAATAGCATCAATAACATCAATTAACACATTAAATACAATCGGTGAGTATGACGTGAAGGTTTATTCGTGTGTAAAATGTTTCAAGAAATATGTACAGTAATACTGGTTTACACAATTGAATTTCTATGAATTTCTACGGGATTTTGCAAATATCTCGTAGTACTTGCCCAACAAAAAAAACAGACTAGCATTGCAGTATTTACTATTGAGTTTACTATTCTTATTTTCTGGAGTGGGATCAATAATGAATATAAGACAACATTAGTACCAATGTAATTCATGTCACTAAATTTAATACAATTATAAATAAAGTCTTGCGATAATATTGGAATAAAAAACATAACATACTTTCATAAAATTAATTGACCCGGTATCGAGGGATTATCGGCCATACGTGATATACGTTGACACGTGTCTGAATACTTCCTGCTTCCCGCGGCTGTAGAGTGCGCGGCATATATCACAAGTCGTTTGATCACCGGATGCACTGATTAAATCAGTGATTTGGAACTGGGGCCAGTTTATCATGTAATACTAGAGCGTGGCCGGCAGAGCTGCCAGATAGCTAGCGGCAGATCACACGCGTGTCACCGAACCAGTAAAACAGAACAGGGATAAGTACTTTGCGCTTTGAAGGATAATCAATTAACATTATTTGTGTTGATTAGAGCAAATTTAAACAATATGCTTTCTTTACATCTCTACTTTGTGGCTGTGCACAAAGGATTTACGAGTATTTCTGAAATGCATATTCTGAAATGCATAAACGCCTTTTTACTAAAACAATAAAGAAACTGTTCGAGTTCTGTATCGTTGTCATTTAAAACCAGATTTAGGATAGCAACACATTTTGATATTTGTGTATAAATCGCCTATTTGCTAAGCGCAGAATTTTTAATATTCTAGTCCATATAGCCATAGGCGGAAAGAAAAGAGGAAGTGACGGGGTTACCCTATATTTAATAGGCATATCTTCGTTTTTTTAATGTATTCTAAATATTCTATGCAGTTCGCTGTATAATAAGCCAAGACGGACATGATGTATTTACTTAACAAAATGAAAATAGAATATTATTTTTATTACTCAACCCCAAACAACCGTTTTAGCGAACGCATTAACTAAGAACCATCATCATCATCTTCAGTGATTGCCTCACTCCGCAGGGAGTATACTCGCAATTGGATAAAACTGTATGTACATACGTAGCAAGCAGGACTGACTGTTTCCAAAGTAAAAGTTGCATTATTTACAGTCTAAGATAAAATTGATAAAAACATCTCCTTGTAATTAGTATTTTTTGTTTTGCTGGGCCAGAGCCGATTGGAAGGCATCCAGGCTGGCCTGATCAACAGCAACTTGAGGTAGGTTGTTCCACAGTACAATGGTTGCGGGGAAGAAACTGTTCTGGAAGATGGAGGTGCGGGCTCTGATTTGGCTAAAGCGTTGGTTGTGTCCTCTGGTGGTCTTGGCACTGAGTAAGGGTGGATCGGGTGTTATGTCAACAAGGTTGTGAATAATTTTGTAGAACATGGTAATTCTGGTGTTGTTGCTTCGATGCTGAAGGGTGTCCCATTTGAGGTCAGTGAGCATGTCAGTTACACTGCTTGTTCTTGCGTAGTCATGTTTCACAAATCTTGCAGCGCGACGTTGCACCATTTCTAGCTGGTTGATATGACTCTCTGAATAGGGGGACCAGACCGATGAGGCGTATTCAACAGTAGGTCGGACATACGTCTTGAAAGCATTGGACTTGGCGCTTGGTGGACTGGATCTTATGTTGCGCCTAATAAAGGACATTGGCTTGGTGATGTTATCATTATACTTTTTCCAAGAGAGGTTTGAGGAGATGGTTACACCAAGGTATTTAGCATGGTCCAGTGTTGAGGATTTTGCCGTGAATCTTATAGGTAGTGATGACAGGACTCCTTTTCGTGGTGATGTGGATTACTTCACATTTGTCAGGATTAAAGGCCATCTGCCAATCATTCTCCCAGGCTTGGAGACTATCAAGGTCATGCTGGAGTTGGCGTGAATCATCAGGGCTACGGATGATACGACAGAGAAGGCAATCATCAGCGAAAAGTCGGGCTGTTGATTTGACTTTGGTGGGTAGGTCGTTTATGTAGGCCAAGAAGAGTAACGGGCCTAGGACGCTGCTCTGAGGTACGCCAGAGGTCACTGGTGAGATAGCTGAGGTGGAGCCCTCTAGGACAACTTGTTATGTACGTGACGTAGTTTGATGGTGAGGAACGATTTCCCTTTTTGAAGACTGGCGTGACAAGGGCAGTTTTCCAATCAAGTGGGATCTGGCCTTGATCCAGAGACAGTTGGTGAAGTTTTGCTAGGCCTGGTGACAACTCTGCTGAGGCGACTTTTAGGAGTCTAGTTGGTATTTTGTCTGGTCCTGGAGCCTTATGTGGTTGAAGACTCGATAGAAGCTTCTGGACGCCCTTAGTTGTAACTTGTATGGTGTTTAGGGATGGCAGGTGGCTTGGTGGAAGAGAAGGACGCTGAGCCAAGTCTTCTTCCGTAAAAACAGAGGTGAACTGGTCATTCAGTAGTTCGGCTTTCTGTTTGCTATCGCTGTATGCCAACCCATCCTTCTTAAGAGAGGACACACCGAAGTTATCTTTCTTCTTGGATTTTATGTAGTTCCAGAATACTTTTGGGTTCTTGTGGTCTGGCTGAAGCATGTCTTAAACGTGGGCATCATGGGCAGATCTGCATAGGCGCTGCGCTTTCCCTTTAATGTCTTTATATTTGGACCAGTCAGATGGGAAGTTAGAATTTTTAGTCCGCCGGAACCATCGTCTTTTAAGTCTGGTGAAACGCCTTATATCCCGGTTAATCCATGGCTGATTAAATCTCTGGGAGCTCTGGCGATGGGAAACTTCATCTTCAATGATCTTCCGGCAACCATCCTTAAAAATAGACCAGATGTAGTTAATGTATGTGGAGGTATTGATTTTCTCTATTAAGGTGTCTGATAGGGCTTTGCTTTTTTATTTAATGGTATTGATGTTGGCCTTTCCCCACATGTATAAGGTACGCTTTGCTGGTTTGTGACGTGTGGCACACATGTTGGTGTCAACAAATATGGCATGGTGGTCACTTATTCCTGGAATTGCTGTGCAGCGGTTGACAAGTTGAGGCCAATTGGTGAGGAAGAGGTCAAGTGTATTGTCACCTCTAGTTGGGAAGTCAACTATTTGTGTGAGTCCTAGTTCCGGTTCTAGGAGGAGAAATTGTTCATTTATCGTCTTCCTGTACTGGTGTCCCCTGATGGAGTTGTTAGACCAGTCTATATCTGGGAGAATAAAGTCACCTGAAATCCAGATAGTGGCATTCTTGAATTTGTTGTTTTTTTAATTATTTTTATTTCAGGTAAAGTTTGTTGACAGAAGATACAACATATCATTATTTTTACATTTTCAAGAAATAACAGTACAATTTTTAACATGTTTCTGAAATAGCAATAGTATTATCAAATTTAATATAATTGTTTTTATAGAATATATCATAAATTGCATTCAAATCAATAGTGTCGTTCTTCATCTTGAAACGATGATACATTTTCAACATAAAACTTTTCTAATTTTTTAAATTCAAACAATATGTATAAAGAGTAATATGCGAGTTTTCGGCACAAAGTAATAGAAATAATAGTCATTGTAAAAATAGTTGAAGTAATACTTAAGCTATTATGGAATTTTAAGAATTTTAAATGTAACCTCTTTATAACAATATTTTTCAATTTACCAAAAATTACACCATGGAAGTGAATATCCTAAGAGAAACGTTCATGTTTAACAGAATATGATTTTACATATCACTAATTCTACTGTTTTACTGAAGTTCAAAACATTCAAACAAAAATAGCTTTAGGCATACTATCTTCCTATTCTCTTACAGAGGTAAAAAACTTCTTAAGGAATGGTTAATGTTTTTGCTAGATTTCAAAAAAAATACATACAAAAGAAGCTATATTATGCATAAATCCAAAGATACACATTATCAATAAGATAATACAAAGAAAAAACTACTATAACCTTATATTCATATTATTGTATCATCTGAAGCTGTACCCTTTTTTAATAATAAAAAATAGACAAATACTCAGAGTAAATATATATATTTACTTATTTTAGTTCCAAAAAAAACACAGAAAAAGAGGTCAAAAGCCACCAGGTGGCGTATTTTTTCATCCCCTGAAATGAAAAAACATGAGGACACAATCAAATACACAAAAAAAACAAAGATAAAAAGGACAGACAGGAAAACCGGATGGAGCTTGGATGGGCGGTGTAGGCGACGGCTTGTCATCAAGTATTCGGGTCATACTCCTCAAGCATTGCAGGATAGATCTAAGAAAATACATATATAAATAACTAATAAACGTTGACTACAGAGCAGACCTGGAATGCCTGGTAAAATACCCGTAATAGTGAAAACATTGAAATAGTATGAAATAGATTCCTTAACATCAATAGCACTATTCTCCATTATCTGCACATAAGGGCTTGTAAGTTCCCCAGATTTTGTCAAATTTTTCTAAACTCATAGTTTTTTGGGCATTAAACCTTTCAGTATTTATTAAAGAAACAAGCTGCTTTTTAAAGACCTCTAAATTTGCAAGTGAAGATTTCATTTTAGATTGATATATGTGGAGCTTAATTGTCAACATAATATTATTCAACGCTTTTTGCAAGTCTCTACGTCCAAAAATAACATCTGCCTTTGTCCAATCAAGATTATCAAGATTACACTTTTCTTTTATGAATGTTTTAACATTCTGTTACAAGTTCTGACTACACTCACATTCCCATAAGTGAGTTATTGTTTCAGGATTCATTGCACAGAAACTGCAGTTACTATTATCATTAAGACTCATTTTTGAAAGAAGGTGATTTGTACCAATAATTCTATGATTTATTCTGTACTGGAACCACTGTAATTTCGGACCTTTAGTGCATACAAAGAGAAGTTTGTAAATATTTTTCCAATCTTGTTCATTAAAATTAAATTCTAAACTCCATTTTCTTTGAGATACCGGGACTGAGGTTGAATTTAAAAGCATTGAATCATAAATATTTCTGCACCCCTTTTTTGTTTTATTTAGTAACTTAGCAAGAAAAGGTTGGATTAGATCTGCTAGCTTGACAGCTTTGTGTACAATATTTAGACTATCTAAAAAACTTCTTAAGGAATGGATAGTGTTATTAAATTGTAAAAAGTTTGTTAGAACTGAATATTTATTCTTAAAATCTTCAAAAGTAAGGAATCTGCCATTTCTGTCCATCAAATCATTTATAAATACAATTCCCTTTTCCAGATATTTTTTGTCACAGAAAGATCTCTCTATAATCTTGAACACTTGATTAAACCAAATAGGCAGTGAAAGAAACTCTTACCATGATTTAGGTGATGCTGTGTGAGACAGAGATATAAAGCCATTCCAGACATCTTTCCAGAAATCATTGGATAGATGATTGACATTATTCTTGATATAGTCACAGCCAAATTTCCAAAAGTCAGACATAAATGGACAAATAAATTTAACTAATTCAGTGTATTTGGTACAATTATTGGAACATCTTTTTATCCAAGTTACTTTAAGAGCATCCATAAATTTTGCTAAATCTACCACACGCAAACCACCACAATCATAATTATTAGTAATTTCATTTCTCTTGATTTTGTCTGCTGAACCATCCCATAAAAACTCAAAAAACATAGTTTGTAAGGTTTTAATTATTTCTTGTTTTGGATAATAAGATGATTTAGCTTAGACAAAGCTAAGGTTTTTATAACCACATTTTTGCCAATGGGTGACAATATCCTTTTTGACCAGTTTAAAAATAAATGTTTGATTTCTAATATTTTTAATGTATAGTTAATTTCTACCATATAGTTTAAGTTCACAGAAAAAAGAACCCCTAAAAGTTTAAATTCCGTATCCCAGTTTAAGTTTAAATCTCTGCAGATCCTATTTTCATTTTCCCTTTTAGAACCAATCCAAACTGCCTTTGTTTTGTCCATATTGATATTAAGCCCCGATATATCAGCATAAAATTTCAACACTTGCATAGTATTTCTAAGAGATTTTCTCTGAACTATCTAACATTAGAGTAGTACCATCTGCATACTGTGAAATAATGAATTCATTGTTATCTACTTTAATACCCGTAATATTTTTATTGGTTTTGATTAATAATGCTAGAATTTCAGCACACAGAATGAACAGATAAGGGGACAGAGGATCGCCTTGACGACAACCTCGATAGATGAAAAACCAATCTGACATATGACCATTCACAACAACGCATGACTGGACATTTTTATAGAACAATTCTATCCATTTTTTGAAAGACGTACCAAAATTAAAAAAGTCTAAAACATTGTTCATAAATTTCAAGGATAAGGAATCAAAAGCAGTAGCAAAATCTAATAATAATAACATGCCTGGCTTATTGTATTTCTCTGTGTAAAACATAATGTCGTATAAAAGTCGTATATTCTCTCCCATAAAACGCCCCGAAAGAAAGCCAGTCTGATCTTCACTTATTTTATTATTTTATGTAGAACAGTCTTTAATCGGTTTGCAATACAAGCTGATGCTATCTTATATGATACATTTAAAAGAGATATGGGTCTCCAGTTTTTTTTAATACATTTTGTCTTTGTCACCCTTCGGAATACACGTGATAATTCCTTGTTTTTGTGTAACCGACAATACTCCAGTTTCAAAACCCTGATTAATAGATCTAACTAAGAAATGACCCAAATCTGACCAAAAAAATTTAAAGAATGCTGCTGTAAAACCGGAGCTACCGGGTGATGATGTATTTGACATTTTTTAAGACTAAATAACATTTCTTCATTAGTAATTTTTCCTTCTAAAGATTTTTTTTCTTCAACCGACAACTTTTTGAAACTGTTCTCACTTATTATATTCTTTAATTTAACCTGTTTGACTTCGTTAAATGCATATAAATGTTTATAATGTCTTTCTGTTTCTTGCAGTAATTGTTCTTGCGTATTCAAAAGTTTACCATCATGAGAATATAAGCAATTCATAAGTTTTGACGTAAAGTGTCTATTTTCTAGATTACAAAAGTATTTAGTTGGTTTTTCGCCCTCTAATACCCATTGAGCTCTTGATCTTATTAATGAACCTTCTAACTTGTCTTTTCTTAGTCTCAATAATTCATTATTTTTTTCTTCCAATAATCCAAAGTTATTTATTCCTATGTTTTGTAAAGTTTCAATTTCTTTTATTAATAGTTCCTCTCTTTGATTATTTTGCTTTTTCTTTTCCGATGCATAAGCGATGGTTTTTCCTCTAATAAGCATCATAAGGGTCTCAAAAAATAATTGATCATCAATACTGAAAATTATGTCATTGTCATGAATTTCTGTTGATAAATCATTTTGAAAATCCACGTTATAATCATTTTTTTATCTTTTATAAGCCTTTTAATTTCTGTTATATAATTAATATCTTTCAAAAGTGAGTTATTAAATTTCCAATATGATGTCCCTTTCTTAAATTTACCTATATTAATCTCTAAAACAATTAATGAATGATCTGTTCTGTAACCAGGTAATATGGAGGAGTTTTCTACATCTGTAAATAGATTACTAGAAATTAGAAAGAAGTCAAGTCTAGCTTTCTTTACAGGATTTTTCTTACATGTATAATGCAATTTTTCAAGATTTTGTTCTCGCCAGGGGTCTAATAAATCGTTTTCTAAAATCATCTCGAGTAGGGTATCTCTTGCTTTAGGATTATTGACATTTATATAGTTAAAATAATCTTTGTCTGGCTGTAAAACCAAATTGAAATCCCCAACAATAATGTAATCATGGTCTATCTGAGATAACTTTTCTTGTAGTTTGACAAAAAAATGAGGATCGTGTTTGTTTGACCCATAAAGACAAAATAGTGTTAGTGGAACTCGATACATAAAAGATTACCATTATCGTCTTTTTCCATTTTGATAAACTTAAAGTCAAAATTGTTATTAATAAAAATCGCAACCCGTCTTGATTGGCTATTCAAATTACTAAAAAAAACATTCATAACCCCACTGGCTTCGAATTATTTTGATTTCTTTATCAGTAAAGTGTGTATCTTGTAAACAGTATATATTGTAATTTTTGTTTCTCAAATAGTTTAGTACGTCTTTACGTTTAGATTTGTCCCCTATACCTTGTACTGTCATTGATGCTATTTTAAAAATATTAGTCATAAAACAAGTTAAGTGTTAATCTGGGGTACCCTGCCCTTTCAGACCGAATGAGTGCAACCGGCGGATCCACCACCACACCATCTCCATCCATTTCCCATGTCAGTCTGAAAAAGTTTTTGTAGAAAAATGTGAACATTCTAACCATTTGTTTTAAGTTTATCGATTTAATGGTGCAATAAAAAGGATTTTTACAATTTATCTGCGAACAATTAGTAAAGTAATTAAAGTAGAGATACAAGAAGTTTCACAAAGCCCGGCTAAGCCTAATTAAACCCACTTATAATACACATGAGATTTATAAAAGAAATAACTTTAACGTACTTGATACAGTACAAAAAGTATAAAACATATTTTTTTTTAATTTGAATACTTCTAAATTCAAACGTACATAGTACAGGAAAACATCCAACAGACTTTAACCTATCTCCAGTATTTCTTCACCCGAAATATGTCATGCTACGCACCTCAACACGTTTAAAATCCTATGGTATAATTAAACTTGCATGTAATAATTGTAATTGCAGAGCATTTATTACACCATTTAAAGTATAGTGCCTGCTATCGAGTATAGCGTTCAACCGTTATTCAACAATAACAGAAACAAAAAGATCTACTTCTCTCTTACTCCTCTTATTCATAAACATTACCTAACCTTCTCCGAGTGAAGTACAACTTTCTAAACCAGTTTTTCCTGCAAATATACTATCAACGAAAAACAAATTATTTTCCGTCTTATAAACGATTATACATTTACAGTATTAATATCTGATAATATACAAAACTGTAGCAATTGTTCCAAGATCGCAATATAAGAATAATTATACGAAATATGTAAGCTAACTTACATCAGTCGGTCAGTTTTATTATGTTACTATATAAATATATTGTGTAAACACTGACGTTGAGTAATGCTTGTGTGCATATTGATAAACCAATCAAAAAGTTTGTTTCAAGCATGACCACTAATCTGCGAATAACGTCATCATAATTGTACTGGAACAACCAATCGTGAATCTTTTCTCATTGTTATGACTAGAGATAAGCTAATTTGCATAAGTTGCTAAACAAGAGCACATGTTCGGTCTAAACAAAAGCACGTGTTCGATCATAACAAAAACAAGTTAAATAATCAGTGCAATATAGTCATTGTCAGCAAGAAATTGACATATCTTCACAGTTTATACTGGTTATAATTAATTTTTCACACCAGTTTTCGATTTTTCTTCAAGCAGTTTTTCCAGTTCATCTCTTCAGATAAGCGATTTCCCCAAGTCCGAATTTAAATCGAAACGAATCTTCTTGCCGTTTAGCAGTAAGGCTATAATTTGCCGTCATGTGACCAAGCGTTGGAAACCTCTGGTTTCGCTGATACACTCTCCAGTAATTTGGCGTTTTTTGTAGTTAAGTCTTCTCTTATTACTACTGAACTACCCTTCAACAGGCGTCTAGCACTGATAACCTCAAATTTTGTGGACCTGCTCACAAACTTACAGATTATAGGCCTATTTCCTTCTTTAGAGAATTTTCCTAACCTTTGTGCGATGTCTAAGTCTTTATCTGTCAGCTTAATATTAAGTTTATCATTAACTAATTTTACTACCAAACTGCGACTCTGCTCCATGGTCTCATCTTTATTTTTATCGTCAATACCGTAGATCCGTATGCTATTTTTTCTAGTGTACTGCTCCAGATTGTTAAGAGTTACCTCGTTTGCTTTCATGCGTTTTTCTCTCTCAAACATCAGTTCTTCTAGTTCCTTGTTCTTTTGTTTCATTCTCACGTTTTCTTCTTGCGTTCTTTTCATTCTTTCCTCTATATCCGAGTTAGTGTTTTTCAGTTCTTCCACTTCGTTTACCGTTTTCAAGAGTTTATCTTTCACACTTTTCAATTGTTCTGACATTTTTTCAATTTCAGACTTAATTTCACTGCTGAGATCTCTTTTTAGACTGTCTAATTTTTCCTTGACAAAGTCAGCCGAGACTAGTTTACAGAGGCTTTTTTCAATATACTCTTTGGAAGCCATTAAACTAAGATTTTTTATCAAATGCACTGATGACTGAAATAAGGTCCGCCACATCTGGCTCTTTTTCCTTCTGCACCATCTGTGAAAGCATAGAGTCAATTTTTACCTGCTTCTCGGCTCCAGATTTCTCTGTACCTTCTTCCACAGAGATGTCACATTCTTTTGAACTTTTTGCTCTGCTTTTCGATTTCTCCTTAACTGTCTCCTTTTTTTGTTGACATTTTCAGTTTGACAGTTCAAGTCACTTTACTCAGATAATTTCAGTTAAATTTAAAGTAAATTCTCACTTTCGAACCCTTACTAGATTTGTTTGTTTAAGAACTGTTGTAACGTATATATAATACTTTATTCACCAAGCGAAGTTTTGAACAAGTTGATAATCACAACATGGCGCCGAACCGGTTTTCGTAGCGTGTCGTGGTAAACAGTTAAACTTTCACCAAAAATCCTTCATTTTGCACCAAACTTTTACTCCTGCTTACATGGTCTAATGAAATTTAATCCAAAAAGCGATTTTATTACACAGTTATTATTTATTTTGTTCATATATTCAAGCGGAGTGGAAAAACACGTCTTTCCCCACTCAAGACGACCTTGACCTCATTCTTGAATTTGTTGATGATGAGTGAAATGGCTTGAAATAGCTGTTTGGAATAGTCTTCACTATTGTTAGTTGGTCTGTAAGCTGAGCCAATGATGAGGGTCTCTTTATTTATGCATTCTATTTTCTGGAATAGGATGTCACACGGAGTGCTGACTTCAACTGGTTCACTGCGAATATTGTCCTTAATCAGAATGAGGCTCCCCCATAGCCATCAGGTCTATCTTTACGGTGAATAGTGAAGTTGCTGTTTGGTGGGAGAACTTCAGCATCGTAGATCATTGGGTTTAGCCATGTTTCGCATCCGCAAACGATATCACCGTTGACAGATTCAAGAACATTCCAGAAGCTTGCTTTCTTTTTGGAGCTGGAGACACTTTGAATGTTTAAGCTGGCAAGTCTTATATTATTGGTGCGTAGTTTGTGCTTGAATTTATTATTTGGACTTGAGCAGGAAGGAAAATTGTCCATCCTAGATGTGTTGTTAGTTGACCTTGAGATGCTAGATATGTCTAATATATACTGAGTGCCAATGAAAACGCAACACTTTATTTTTGGAATATTTTTGATGTGTGTAAAAGTTAAATAAATTGGCATAGGTATATGTGTTTTAAAATCAAAAAGTAACCAATCGATACGTTTATTGTCCACTGAATTTTTAAACTTTTTCTCCTACAGTAACCCCGTACAAACGCATGAAAGTTTCGTTTTGGCATGTAGAAATGCATAAATAACCTCAAAACAAGTCCATTTGTAAACCTTTACAAACGGCTACACAAATCCCATCTTCAGTTTTTAAGTTTAAATCTATACAAACGTGAAAATGCCAAGACTTTTAGACAACCAGCGACATGAGGTTTTAGACATGATCCAAGGAGGTATGTCTCGAGGTGAAATCGCTCGTCGTATGCATTGTTTGCCGTCAACAATTAATCGCTTGGCCCAACGACATCCCCTGTCAAAATTCTATTTTGTTTAGAGCCCAGTGTTTTCTCGTTTAGGGCAAACCCATTCTTTTATCCGGGGACCATACGCCGCTGAACAAGGAATGGTATTAATCTGAAAATACCGCATTGAAGGTTCCATGTTCACCGCCATATGCATTCCATCGTTATGGATGGATCAAAATTGCACTGTTTATTGGTGTAAATATTGAGTTGCGCTCAACCCGTGGCTAGGCGGCGTGGGCAGTAATATGCATTTCCATTAATGCCCATGAACAGGCTCAATCAAACCGAGCATGCAATATTTTCATATTTGTTGTGTTTGGCGGCTTTCAAAGTTCCCTTTTCATCTATTATTCATTTTAAAACGCATCTATTTTTGCGAATTTATTAAACTTTTCAATACATCGAAAATATTCCAAAAAGTAAAGTATTGCGTTTTCATTGGCACTCAGTATATTATGCTAGATACACTCTCACGATCTGAGATGTCGCTGCTGATTACCGAATTTAGGCTGGTACCTGGGCTTCGTTGATCTATGTCATTCCGGTGGGTGTAGACCGAGTCAAACAGGTTTGAGGAGAAGTTGGGAATACCACAAGAAAAGCATGTAAAGCTCATATTATTGTCTGATTTAGTGAAAGGCAGAAAAACAGCATCTTTCATTTGAATACGCTTTGTGTGGTACCATGTTTCACATTCGTCACAACAGATAGCCTTCTGATTCCAATGACAGCCTTTCTCACAGACGCCACATAGGAATTTCATCTTGCGTTCAGTAGGTCCGGGGTTAAGTTGGGTGTCAGATGATCGTAGTATTAGAATACTGAGGTAGCTAAGGTGTTGTTTTCGCTTAAAGAAGATGCCCCTGCCGCATAAGGATTGCACCACCTGGAGTGAGGAGATTGGGTCTGAGTTGCGTAAACTGGTTTATGTGAGAGCCTTTAATTTAATGAAATCCCTGTCAGCTATACCGTGGTTGATTTCTGAAAGGGGATCGAAGGTTCTGTAAAATGTGGCAAAGATTGCTATAGCTAATAGAAGTAGCTCAGGTTTTGTGATCAGCATCGTTCTTACCATGTAGTCTACACCTATACTGATGATTTTAGACGAACTTGTGAGGTTTATGCGAAGCCGGTGTTCCGAGAGACAGTTCCTCTTGCGAATGGTGCATGATGGAAAATCAAGTTGTGGGTGTCGCTATTGTCCACGGGGCTCTGGATTTTAGTAGAGGGATGTTTAAATAATAGGATTGGACCTGGAGAGCTTACAAAATTACTAAAAATCTTGCTGCGAGTATCAGTTCCAATTTATTTTTTGACAGTGTTTTGAAAGTCCGCCTGACTGCTACGCATGCGCACTCAGAAATCCCGGAAAGGTTATATCGACGGAACGGTTTTAGTTAATTTTCGCATGATCAGCATGCATAAACGCTAAATGAAACTGTAAGTTAAATATAATTTGATCGTACATCTACATTTTTGTGCATTTCCAATTAAAAATGTTTGCACTAATATCCGCCGAAATGGCTACATGGGATATATGGTTTCCGTAGCTGTGATTTACAGATATTGAATCGTTTTTGAAAAATTGGAACCAGACCACGATAAGTATCTAAACATGTGGCATTATATTGGACATGCACAACTCGTGCAAATATAATGCGAATCAGTATTATGTCCCCTGTTAGCCTATAAATCTTACGTGCTTGTAAAAAGACGATATTAAAAAGTTCTGAACGCCGACCGAAGAAGGCAGCAGCATCTGAGTTGACATTAGTGTTTGCAAAAATTATGTGGAAATGCAAAAAAATCATACACTAGCAAAGTAACGGATAACGTTATTGTCACATTTACTGTGACTGTAATATACGCGACAGATACCCATCATAGCGAACTGCGATCCGATGACATCATCGGTAAACACAAGTTGTTCCCCTTAGATTTTTCGTACCGTGAAATGCGCACCCGAAATTTACTGAATTAATTCATCCAATTCTAGTGTAAATTGTTTCATTTGATCATAAAACGATTTTCTTTATATTCAGAATAACATATTTAGTAAATTTAGTACAAAATAAACAAAAGTTAGTATTCATTTGTCAGTTTATCTTTAAGAGTCAACAGGAATTCGCGAAAGCAGTCATCGAAGGAAACGGAAAATGACTAGTGTCCTGCCGTAGATTTTTGGACATGAATGCGTTTATGGTGCAAGGTGTAATTAATAAAAAAACACTGTGACACTTTTCCCGAAAATGAGACTTGTCAGTGTCCATGAACAGGCACGTGCTATCATATCCTTGCTGCTAAATTATGTATCGGTATTGATATAAAGCCCCTACAAAATGAACGCAAATTGATAAGTTTAGTGCGGTTTAAAAACAGGCTTTAATCCCCAAAACGACTAGGGCAAAAAAATAAAACCCTCCGACTTTGAAAATTTAATCCCTGCCCCAGACTCGAAGATAATGAAACTTACAGCTTCTAATTCAGAGGGAAGCGAAAATAATATAAATGAACCCCCCCCCCCCCCCAGCCCCGACTCGAAGTTAATTAAACTTGCAGCTTCTAATTCAGAGGGAAGCGATATATATGAAAATCACGAAAATTAAATCGCGGTTTCAATAAAAGAAACTATAAATGAGAAACGGTCCGCAGATTCGCCATCGGATATAATTACACAAAGAACATGAAGAAATAACAAAAAGACAAACTTAAACCGAAATTCAATTAGATCAGACCGATTTTTCTTGTAGCTTACCGGACGTTATGCCATTTGAAACAACTCCTGTTACAGTTGAATTAAAAGAAGGAATTCCGCGAAATAATGAAGATGAATTAAATGTTTATTGGATATCTGACCTTAATTAAACTATGACCGATAAAGAAATATTATAAAACAATTTATGGTTAACTGATCAACATATGCATGCTGCATCAAAAATATTAAGGGAGCAGTTTAACATTAATGGGTTTCAAGACACAACTTAAATACCATTTTATCAAGAGAAGCCAAAAACCTGTTATACAGAAAACAGATTTTTACGTCAAAGCGCCCCCTCCGTTTAAATTCATTTTGATGGAAACAACCATTGGCCTACGAGTATCCAGTCCCCTAAAGAACCTGATACTGTTTATTACGTTGATAGTCTGAGCGACGAATTTAAGCATTTAAAGTTAAATTCAGTTATCGCAGATATATCACAATAATCGAGATGTACTTAATGTCAAAATTCCCCGGTGTCAACAACAGCCGAATGAAACAACTGTGGCTTATTTGCAATTGCCTATGCCGTAGAGTTTTGTTTCAACACTGGAAACGTTAATTTTAACTACGCATTCAAAGTTGATGAGTTGGGATCCCATTTGGCGGACTGTCTGGAAAACAGAAAATTTACTGAATTTCCAATTTTCTAGAGACCGGGCATCCACCTTTTCGGGCATAACAAAACAAATTTCCTTTGACTTATGGTGCAGTCACAGTGTAGAATGCCTGAGTTCATAGATAAAATAATATCGTGCAATAACAAAAAAGCAAAACGTGGTTTCATCAAAGTTGTATAGGACTAAATAACAGAAAAAATCGATTAAAACTGGAAACAGCGATGTTTAAATTGTAATAGAGAAAACGGAAAAATAATTGTTTTCGTATATCGTTCGCAAGCTGTGTAAGTAAGTAGTGAATAACAAGTAAATTTGCTGTGACAACTGATGTTTAAATAAGTAATGACATATACTTATTTATTTTTACTCCTTGTATATTTTATACATGACGATGTGGCTGGAAAACTTATCATTGTTTATTTGATATACATTTGTATTTGTTCTGTTACTATTTGGCATGTTACACTTAATGCACGGCTATATTTTTCCTACATGAGTTTTTGTAACGTTACGTCAGGATAGGCATATTCAGCTTACCCACTTACGTAATCGCTTTGCAGCTCCAAATGACACGGCACGAAACACACTTACGTAATCGACCTCGCATAAGTGCCAGAACGATACGGCGACGTCTCAAGGCAGTCGGATTACGTTGCCGACGGCCATATCTAGGAGCAAGATTAACTCCAAATCACAGGCGTCTAAGGGTAGCATGGGCGTTACGCCAACGAAGATGGCGCTTAAATCAATGGCAAACAGTTCTGTTTACGGATGAGTGTAAATTTAACGTTGATTCAAGCGACCGCCGTCAAAATGTCTATCGACGCTCTGGTGAGAGGTTTACGGAGGCCTGTGATTAAAAATGACCTCTGGGGTGGGCCAAGCGTCATGGTTTGGGCAGGGTTTACACACTATCATAAAACCCAACTTGTATTCCTCGAATATGGTCGAGGACGAGGTCGTGTCTTAACTGCACAACGTTACGTAGACCAGGTGTTGCAGCCGATTATTCTCCCATTCCTTACTGCCCATCCAGGTACTGTTCTACAACAGGACAACGCCCGGCCCCATTCTGCAAGGCTGACTCAAAACTTTCTGGCGGCCAACAATGTCCAAACGTTGCCATGGCCGGCTTTATCGCCGGATATGAACCCAATTGAACACGTTTGGGACTATATGAAACGGAAGATTAGGGCACGGAACGTGCACAACGTCCATGAATTACGGAACGCCATTGCTCAGGAATGGGACCATCTTCCGGCTAGATTCCTGAACAGACTCGTAAGGTCAATGCGTAAAAGGTGCACTGAACTCATTCGGGTAAATGGGGGTCATACACACTATTGAAAAGGCAGTTTAATTTATGACACAGTTAATGCAATCATTTGTGACCTGTTAATCCAAAAATGACAATTTTCAAAACATTATTCTACCGGCAGTTCTGACTAAAATTCCAAAATTCTTTGTTTATTAAATGCATGTAAATTTCCTCTTTCCATCAATACCAAATTTATGAGGTTGCGATTAAAAAACAATAAAGATATCTTAGTTTTTGTAGACCGGACAAGACTTTTGTCCACGTGTATATTTTCTTGACTTAATGCGTATCATTATGACTAATGTGTAAAGAAGTGCTTATATCTAACAAAATCGTCCAAAAAACGAAATGATATTTTCTTGTTAATGAAATGAGTTTGAATAGCAATGAGGTCATAATACAAGTTATACTGAATGTTTATATAATATGATCGTCTTTCGCTTATAAAATATGTCATATAAATACAGTACGATAATTGGCTCAGAACAACATTTACTGCATAGTATTCTTTTTGGTCGATTTTATATCCAATTAATATGAATTTTATGTTTTTACTTATTCTGTTTATACCACAGTGTTTAAACAATTGATAATGGTATCCCAGAACAATGACAATGATGGACAATGGATGAAGAAATGCTCATAATCTTCTTCTTCTTTACAATGTGCACAAAATGGAGAATCTTAAATTAGTTTCCATGTAAATAAGTTTAAGTTTGTTGGTATGAGATTATGTAAGAGTTTTATTTTAATTTGTATGATGTTATTGTCAACAAGCAAATTCGTTGAATTTATATCCCCCGCCGAGTACTGGTTATTACTAACACAACAGCTGAAGTCATAGGGCTTTATTTAGATATTTATTATGGATGGCAAAAAAGGTGAAAAAAAAACTTCAGATGGTGAAAAGGGTTGGGCAGCTCACCAGAATATAAAAATGAGACAAAAAGTCTTCAAGTTGTTGAAATGAAGAATGCAGTAGTAAAAATATAGTGCTGTATTTAAAAGAAATCTATGCAGAAGTTGCATAGAAGTAGCCTATAAACGAATACTACTCTATATGCATAGTGCATAACTTATCTAAGGGCGATAACTCTGTGTTAAACGGTCAGACCAGAACAGGACAACAATATGGGCATCTTGTCTTGGTATTGATGGTTTCCATAGATTCCTGCTGAGAAATAGCAAGGAAACAAATACTGCTCTACAAGCAAAATGCATAACTTATCAAAGGGCTATAACTCTGTGTTAAAGGATCTCACTGAATCAAGATGACAATATGTGCGTCTCCTCTTGGTATTGATGGTTCCCAGAAAGTTTCATTAAAATCCATCCAGTAGTTGCAGAGAAATTGCGTGGAAACAAATTCTGCTCTATTTGCATAAGGTATACGTTATCAAAGGGCAATAACTCTGTGTTAACAGTCTGACCGGAACAAGATGACAAAATGGGCATCTCGTCTCAGTATTGATGTTTCCCAGAAAGTTTCATTTCAATCCATCGAGAAGTTGAAAAGAAATAGAGCGGAAACAAATACTGCTCTATTATGCATAAGTCATCAAAGGGCAATAACTCTGTGTTAAACAGTCTGACTGGAACAAGACAACAATATACACATCTCTTCTTGGTATTGATGGTTCTCAGAAAGATTAATTGAAATCCATCCAGTAGTTGAAGAGAAATAGAGGAAAAGAATACTGTTCTATAATATGCATAATGCATAAGTTATCAAAGGGCCATAACTCTGTGTTAAATAGTCTGACAGGAACAACAGGATGATAGGCACATTTCCTCTTGGTATAGATGGTTTCAAGAAAGTTTCATTGAAATCCATCCAAAAGTTGCAGAGAAATAGCGCGGAAATAAATACTACTATATATGCATAATGCATAAGTTATCAAAGGGCAATAAGTCTGTGTTAAACAGTCTGACTGGAACAAGACCATGATATGCGCATCTCTTCTTGGTATTGATGTTTTCCGGAAAGTTTCATTGAAATCCATTCAGTAGTTGCAGAGCAATAGCATGGAAATGAATACTGCTATATATGCATAATGCATAAGTTATCAAAGGGCCATAACTCTGTGTTCAACAGTCTGACTGGAACAAAACGACAATATGCGCATCTCCTCTTGGTATTAATGGTTCTCAGAAAGATTCATTGAAACCCATCCGCTAGTTACAGAGAAATAGCGCGGAAACGAATACTGCTCTTTATGCATAATGCATAAGTAATCAAAGGGCAATAACTCTGTGTTAAATGATCTGACCGAAACAAGACAATGATATGCGCATCTCCTCTTGGTATAGATGGTTTTCAGCAAGTTTCATTGAAACCCATCCGCTAGTTACAGAGAAATAGCGCGGAACAAATACTGCTCTATATGCATAATGCATAAGTTAATGAAGGGCAATAACTCTGTGTTAAATGGTCTGACCGAAACAAGACAAAGATATGCGCAACTCCTCTTTGTATAGATGGTTTTCAGCAAGTTTCATTGAAATCCATTCAGTAGTTGCAGAGAAATAGCTCGGAAACGAATACTGCCCTATATACATAATGCATAAGTTATCAAAGGGCCATAACTCTGTGTTAAATGGTCTGACCGAAACAAGACAACGATATGCGCATCTCCTCTTGGTATAGATAGTTTGCAGCAAGTTTCATTGAAACCCATTCAGTAGTTGCAGAGAAATAACGTGGAAACGAATACTGCCCTATATACATAATGCATAGGTAATCAAAGGGCCATAACTCTGTGTTAAATGGTCTGACCGGAACAAGACGACGATATGCGCATCTCCTCTTGGTACTGATACTTCCCACAGAGTTTCGTTGAAATCCATTCAGTAGTTGCAGAGAAATAGCGCAGAAACGAATACTGCCCTATATACATAATGCATAAGTTATCAAAGGGCCATAACTATGTGTTAAATGGTCTGACCAGAACAAGACGATGATATGCGCATCTCCTCTCAGTACTGATACTTCCCACAGAGTTTCGTTGAAATCCATCCAGTGGTTGCAGAGAAATAGCCCGGAAACGAATACTGCCCTATATACATAATGCATAAGTTATCAAAGGGCCATAACTCTGTGTTAAATCGTCTGACCGGAACAAGACGACGATATGCGCATCTCCTCTTGGTACTGATACTTCCCACAGAGTTTCGTTGAAATCCATCCAGTGGTTGCAGAGAAATAGCCCGGAAACGAAATTCGGACGGACACCGTGACACCGTGACGACGTGACACCGTGACGGACGGACAACGCCAAAACAATATCCCCCTCCCGATTTCATCGGCGGGGGATAACAACTGATTTGTGAATGATATGGTACCATGATTTCCAGTTGATGGTTTCCTGTAAGCGCTGATTCCAGTAATTATGTATATATGGTTTTTCAAAGAATCGTTTAATGTATAATTGATAAAAATCCTTGTTCGTCATATCAATGAAAGATTTATTCTGGCAAGAGAGAATTAATTTTGTATTCACTCTTGTATTGACGCTTGCGTCTGTTGTAAGAACATTTTTCCAGCGATTCGGAATGGCTTTCTTGAGCATATTTATTTCTGATATCCAATTGGATTTATTCTTTAACTTATTAAAATGGTATTAGTGTCTATCAAACCTAAATCAGATATAATATCGTCCGTCGTCCGTCAACAATTTCCTTTAAACAACATCTCCTCTGAAACCACTTGATGGATTTTAACTAAATTTGTCCTGAAGCATCCTGGCAATGATGTTTTTCAAATCATGACCACAGGGTCACGGTCAAGGTCACTGCTGCTAAAAATAGAAATTTAGTCTCTGCTCAATTTCTTGAGTTTGCATTGGCCTATTGACTCCAAACTTGGTGCATGGGTGGCTAATATCAAAAGGCAGCTTAGGGTTGCTACCCAGGTGTCTGTGTTCAAGGTCAATGTCACTGTTGCTAAAAATAGAAATTCAGTTTCCACTTAATAACTAGTTTACTTTGGTTTTTGACTCCAAACTTGGTGTATGGGTAGCTTATATCAAGATGCAGCTTGGGATTGATACCCAGGTGTCTGTGATCAAGGTCAAGGTCACTGTTGCTAAAAATTGAAATTCAGTTTCCACTTAATTGCTTTAGTTTGCTTTGGCATATTGACTCCAAACTTGGTATATAGATAGCTTATATCAAGAGGCAGCTTGGGATTGCTACCCAGGTGTCTGTGATCAAGGTCAAATCATTGTTGCTAAAAATAGAAATTCAGTTTCCACTTAATAACTTGAGTTTGCTTTGGCTTATTGACACCAAACTTGGTGTATGAGTAGCTTATATCAAGAGGCAGCTTGGGATTGCTACCTAGATGTCTGTGATCAAGGTCAAGGTCACTGTTCCTAAAAATAGAAATTCAGTTTCCACTCAATAACTTGAGTTTGCTTTGGCATATCGACTCCAAACTTGGTATATTGGTAGCTTATATCAAGAGGCATATTGGGATCGCTACCCTCGTGTCTGTGATCAAGGTCAAGGTTACTGTTGCTAAAAATAAAAATTCAGTTTCTGGTTAACAACTTGAGTTTCATACTCAGGTGAGCGATTCAGGGCCATCATGTCCCTCTTGTTAATTCTTATTAGGTACACCTTCTACAACCCTCAGAGTAAGCCACGACCCCCGCAGAAAAGCGACGACGACCGCCCAGGGTATAATGATATTGCCCCTACTGGGGAACGAACCTGCACGGCCACAGCGCCTACAAGTGAGTATAAACTTCTCTAAAGAGGAAATGGTGCTACCCTTGTAATAAGGGTCTTGCAAACATCACCGAAGGAATTTAAGACAACAGTTGAACTTCAAAGGAGTTCAACCTTGACTAGTTTGTTAAAGTATACTTGTATGCATTTTCATATAATTGTTTGTTTAAAACTGAAAATTAAAATTAATTGATATTTTTTCGCACTTAAAAAGGAGTTTACTTTACTTAAAAGTGTACAATTTATCCTTTTATGTTTTATAAAATGAAATTCAAAGACAACAGAAAGAGAACTTTTTATCATGTTTTATCATATTTCATATTATTATTATATTTTAGGTTATGACAAATAATGATTTGTCACTTTCAAGAAAAAAAGTAAAATGATGTTGTCACAGAAGAATACGTTATTTAAGAAATCAGCTACATGTTAAGCGAAAGAGAATGACTTGTTTCGCTTGCCCTCGGGCGTCCGGATATACGACAGAAATTTATTATTAAAACAGCAAAGAAAACCAAGTCAGCCTTATGAATAGAGCGTGGTTCTTTTCGCTTCTCCTTTTGTAGGGTTCATGGAAAAAGGAAATTGTGGGAATTTCAATTTTTAAAACCAAAGTCTTGAATATCATTGGATTATTTAACAGCAGCTGATCAATATTGTTGTTTTACAAGATCCTCGACAACACCCGAACAAGCTTGGAACAAGCTTGCTTGGACGCTCTGTACCTGATCAGTGTCACAACTGCAATGAAGGTGATTTATTCCGGAATCTGACGATATTCCTTGATCTATTTAAGAAGCCGTTGTATATGATGTAGATGCACAGTGAAAGCATATTTGTTGGAAGATTAGTAATAACTTAAATAAAGTTACAATAAATACATGTGTCAGCAGGGATTTGAGCTCACTTATATCTCAATGGAACCCCGTCAGCTAAGGGGAAACAACCGCAAAAAATGAAAAAAACATTTTCCGTATTTCATAGGAACGAATATGGAGAATGGTTTATTATCACTTTACTTTATTACGATTTGTAAATATGAACAGTTAGTAAAATTTGGTTACCATAATGTAATTAGTATTTCTGTTTTACACGCAACATTGTCGATTAGATGGGTTAAGGGGGCACTAACATTGCGAATGGCGAAAACTGTCAAAAATTTCAAAAATGAATTTTGGGGAAAATACTCGTTGCCACCTAGATTTTAGTGAAGAAATGTATCTATCTACCGATATACTAATGTTTGCAAGCTCAGCGTAGTCTTATTCATGTTCTTATGAACAAGCACACACTAAAGCTAAAGAAAAACCGGTTGCATGAGAACTGGAATTCATGCACAATATACCAAAAATACTCAATCCAAAATAAGTATGATGATCTACAATCATTAGTGCCAATTCGTCAACATAATGTTAGGGTTTTCAGGAAATTCGAGAAAAACTTACTTTTGGGTCTTCTTTCGGTTTCAGGGCCAAATCATTTTGATGTACCTTTTCAAAACTCGACATTAATTCCCACTGACAGACCGATGAAAGTAAAGAAATATAGTATCATGTGGCTGTATTTAAGTTTGGATTCTCAGGTTGTTCGAAAAAAAATGCTTTATTTACATAGAACAGACACACACCAAGGAAATACCGTTTGCACAACAACTCTAGAATGTTTAAAAGGTCCAGAAAAATGATACAGATTACGCGTAAATCAGAAATTTTAAGTAGTACATCTAAATGTTTTGACCATCGAACCGAAAGTAGACCCGAAAGTAAGTTATTCTTGAATTAAAATCTAGGTGACAATGAGTATTTTCCCCAAAATTCATTTTTGACAATTTAGCCAGTTTTCACCATTTGCAATGTTTGTGAAGCATTAATGCAGCCAAAAGATAGAGAGGAAAAGAGAACACAAGTTGATTAATTGATCAATTTAAAAAAAGACACCACCAACATGAAGGCAGTTCTTTTTTAAATTAGATACGAAAGCAGAGACTTTTTGATGATGTCTGTATGACATCATCAAAAGTTGATTTTATTTAATTTTGATACAGTTGCATTTAAAAAGTTACATTTACTGTAATCATTTGTATATTTCTTTCATCAGTCCTGATTTAAATTATTTTTATGTTTACGAACTAGAAATCATACTTTGAACACGACCGTGTTACTGTTTTTTATTGTCCTTATATATTTGACACAATATTCCAATTTCCCTTCTGACCTGAAAACGATGGTGACATTATTCATTTGCGAAAACTTGTTTGGCATCTGACTCTTGAGGAGACATAATTCTATTTTACTTTCAAATGAAATTAATTATCTCAAATCATCAAATTGAAAGTAACTCTTATTGTCACTTCTAGAATACATGAATATTTACGTGTTACGAAAATGATATAGATAGAAGATAAAATGTCCTAAAATCTCCGGAGTCTAAGGTTCTTCTCCAGATCTTAGGATTTTCAGGCAAAATTTCCGGATTTAAAAATATTAAATAAGATAATTTAAAGAAACATAAATTTAACTGAATTTAATATGGAGTAATTTACAATTACATTAATTAGTATTAAGAAACGGTCTTGGCCTAGTCTCCCTAATTTCCAGTTTATTGAGAGATTACGAGAACCTGTTCAGTGACACGATGCCTGGGGCACACATGTACACAACAGCTAAGTGTCATAAAATTAAACTCGGACCTGGATATCGCACCCCGTTCATTGGTTTTAATCCATGTTCATTTTGTAATGTATGTAAATGTATTTCTTGTTTAAAGAAGTTGCGTTTCTAATTTCTTTAAGTATATATACGTAATATTCATTCTCAAAAATAAAACACGCAAAACGCGTGACATAAGAAATATGCGTCTCATTCCACAAATAATTATAGCGTTACCAAAAATGCCGTAAAACGGTAAAATGTTCGTCTAAATTGTCAATTATACATGTCAGATTCATTTTCAAACACGTGTTTGTTTTTATAAAAAAAAAATCAAACAAATCCGTTAGACAGGCTACTCGCATCCTTAAAATACCGCGATGAAAAATGTTAAAATTCTATATAACCTTTCTTGATGTGTTTGTAAATGATCATATGTTGTTTTTTTTTAATTCATCGTTTTTGTGAATAAACCCAATTATTCATAAATTTTAAATGATTAATCAACATGTTCTTAATTCTATCATCTCTTAGTCATACTAACAATAGTAAACAATGCCCCCTCGCGTGCAGTTATCGACTAATTGTGCTCTTCAATTTTGGAGAGCGCTAAGGGGAGGTAACAATTTGAAAGAACTCTATTGAAAATTTTATAGAAGACATTATGAAAGGTCGAATCAAACCATATTTATAATCAGTTAGTTGTAAATGCTTATTACACATATTGGCATATTTAACATTAGATAACGTAATCATAATGACGTTAGCTAACTGTATTTATTTATTTCAGTTAAAATAGAGACTCGAATACATATTAGAAAATTTAAAATATATTCTTTTCAATTTATTTAAAGCCGGGGCATCAATAATTCCGGCCGGACTACTGTTTTAATTCCGCCCGGTTTCCGGATGAAAATCCAGGCGAAATTTACATAAAAATTACGGTCGGTTTCCGGGTGAACTTTGAGCAGGATTCCTGGTGAAATTCCGCCTTGATTCCGGGTGTAATTCCGCCTGGACTTTTTGGCTCATTTGCATATTTCGCCTCCATTTACGCCTGGTTTCCGGGCGGTTTCCGGGCGAACATTGACTTTGGATATGTATGATGATTTTCGCAATGTCCGCCTGGAAATTTCAATTTATTCCTGCTATTTTCCGGGCGTACCTTTTCGTACGGGTGCTGTCACTAAATGTATGTAAAGAACACAAACCAGTGACCTACTCAGTATTTAAGTATTAAAATCATTATGCAGTATACCCGCATTATATAGTTTGTATATGTTAATGACTGTCCTATTCCTATTTTTGCAATATTTTTAACTACAACTTTGGAGAATGCATTAAATCCTTTTTTTCAGGAGGTCATCACACTCTTAGTCAGGCTCAAAAACCTGCAGAAAGCTGGTCTTACTATTTCAGACACCTAGAGACACACTATTAGAAGCTGCCAAGACTCAGTTGACAGTTTTGAGGTAAGTCATACAACAGGAAAAATATTTCAGTTCAGATCAGACCAAGTAGGATGATGACGATGAGTGTGATGTTGAGGAGGTGATAATTGACAAGAGTGATTTTCATGTACTCTAGAGAATAAATAAATGTTGAATGAATTTTAAATGGTGTTTTATCTGTATTTATCTGTATTTATCCAAGTTTTTTTCTGGACTTACATGTAAATTTAAACATAATTTAATTTAGGCTAGTAAATTTTCTTTCGGGCTAGTGAAAATTGCTTTGTTACTAACCCGTCTTGCTTGTAAATTTCACACCTAAATTCTGACTGGTTTTGTGTTACAAAATACATTAAAAGGCACGCGTAATTTAGTTCATTGTCTTAACTACAATTAAATATTTTTGTTTTAAAGATAAAAACGTCTCAGCAGTGACAATATTCTCAAACAGCTTAAGTTGTTTAATTTTCTGACAAACTTCAATCGTCTGTATTACAGTATCAGTGTTACATGTAAATAATTATAATCGGAAGATCTTTCTGGTTTAAGTAATAACAATGCAGATATTAACTTTCTTAAAATAATCAGACAAAGGCCGATTAATTTAATCAGGACATCATAAGTGTTAATTTCGCCAAGTTAATGAAGCAGTTTCGTAAAGTTTTATGCTCCACCTAAATAATATAATAATTCTTGTTGTAGCATTGTAGCAAAGCTGTGCCCAAGATCATAAAACTAAATCTGGAGATCAGCATCTGATTGGCTGAAATGGAGACCAGTCGCCATTTTAGTCAATAAGATCCTTGAGATTTTAGACTGATATCAAAACTTAGTTTTATGATCTTGGGCCAAGATTCATTTTTACGCGATTAAAACAATTATTTCTGCCGACCTTTAGGATAGGACTGTAATATTGTTCGAAAAGCTCAGAAACAACAGTTACTGTAGGCGACATCGTCTTTCTGGAATCTTCTGTTGCACTGTAAGTAGAAGACAATTTTGTATCTGTCAAAATTAGCCCCTAATGGGAAAATCGAATATTTTTGGCGTCATTCCGTTTTGCATTTTCAGCTAACCATTTTATTATGACTTACTTATTTAAAACGATACATCGAATACGGTTTTAAATTTGAAGCTCCTCAAACTTGAAAACCTGTTTAGGTCGGTTTCAACTTTCTCTTTTAAATATAGATATGACACGAGTCCAAAGTCAAAGAAAATTTACCTGAAAATGCTATTTTGTAACCTATATAAAACCATTTGTGTTACATGTACATGACTTTTAAAACCAAAAATATGTACGAACGTTTTTTACTTTTTTCACTCACTACTAAAATACTAAAGAGTCAAAATTTACCGGTTTGTTTTGTTTGTTTGTTTGTTTTTTGTGGGTTTTGTTGTTGTTGTTTTTTGTTGTTGTTTTTTTTTTGGGGGGGGGGGTTGTTGTTGTTTTGTTGTGTTGTTTTTTTTTTTGGGGGGGGGGAGGGAGGGGGTAGGGACCTTATAAGAAAATATTCAGTTCACGGATATTAAATACAATGAAAAATAATGTTATAAAAAATAAAAAAAAGTTATTTCATATTGTGTTTCCATATACTTGATGTTTGACAATATCAGTTGATTTTTTTGATGAGTGAAATCGATAGATCGATAATTTAAAACGGTTTTCAAAAATTTTTGATACACATTTTCATTACGAGGACGTCCGTACCGAAAGTAAGCCGTGTTTTAGAACATTACTTTTTCGGGGGAAGCGGTTTTAAATAAGTAATTGCTAGCGATTTCCATGTAAACATGAAAAATAGATGTTACCAAGTTTCATAGAGCTACAAAGCTGGCGTTTTGAATGAATGTCTTCACAACAGTATGTCATCAAAACTTGATAAATACGAAAACATTATGGTTTGTCGTCCCACGCATTTAAAGATGATAGTCTGTAAAACAAAATTTAGTTTCTTACACCCCATGAATAACTCATTCGTCTTTTTATATGTATAGCCAGTAACCGCTGTCCTCTGTGTTTCCATTTGAACAGTCATCTTGTTGATTTGTCGTCCCACGCATTTAAAGATGATAGTCTGTAAAACAAAATTTAGTTTCTTACACCCCATGAATAACTCATTCGTCTTTTTATATATGTATAGCCTGTAACCGCTGTCCTCTGTGTTTCCATTTGAACAGTCATCTTGTTGATTTGTCGTCCCACGCATTTAAAGATGATAGTCCGTAAAACAAAATTTAGTTTCTTACACCCCATGAATAACTCATTCGTCTTTTTATATATGTATAGCCAGTAACCGCTGTCCTCTGTGTTTCCATTTGAACAGTCATCTTGTTGGCATGTTTGACATCGGGTGTGACCTTTTTCCGTATTTACTCAAATAGATTACGGATTACTGTTTGTATTTGTCTTATCAAGTATCCAGTTTCTGATCTGCTTTAATATCTATGCATCATGCTAGTTGCGTGCGTTACAGTTATCGGAAATTTGATAATTTTAATTTTCCTCATCACACCCATAGATATTCAATCAATAATATACCCAAAGGAGTTTATTATTTGTCAATGCAGACATCTACAAAGTGTCACGTTTATCTAAATGAAATTGGTATGTGTAGTATTTATGATGACCAAGTTTTAAGGACATGATTTCAATCTCGAGTGATGATAGCGAAACGGTTGTATGTGACATTATAATAAAGAAGCAGACAGGTCCTTTTCGCTTACAGCCAATTTTGTCATCGAAGAAGGCGTAAGGCACAAAGGCGTACGTGTTTTGACCCGCGTGTCAAGAATCATGCGTTGTACGAAAAACTATGGATACGCTTTCGAAGTGTTTCTGTGTCGCACGATAGTACTCGCGGTTGAATTTGGAGTCCAACGCAGACAACTGTATCATATCATCATTCTCGTGCTGAAGGTTATAAAGCTAGATTTGAGACTGGTTTCCATGCTCAGTTTTATAACCTTGGGTACTGACTTATAAAACTTTAACATACTAACGTACTATCAAACACTATTCAATCTAGTTCAATCATAAGTATCTCCAAGTAAAAGTATCTCCATTTATGTTTATAACTAGTATCAGTAAATAAAGAATTAAGATAATTCAATGGCTGATTAGTGAACGCCTACAGGCTAAAACAGAGATAATAAGAGAAACATAGATTCAAAGTTCTCTGTTTGTACGCTTTTATGTCTTAAAAGTGACATTCTATGACCGTCTCCAAATTTTCACCGGATTAGTAGATGTATAAATATTAGATTTGTATATCAAAATAAAGTAACAATTGGATAAAAACTTGTCAATTTTAAGATGCTAACATATTGCATGCATAAATACATGAAGGTCTTTTTTGACACTTTGAAGAGACGCTAACTTCAAAAGACTGGATATGCATCTGCACAATGTTGTTATGTGACATACAGAGTGAAAATTATCAATGAAAAAGACACTTCTTTCAATATAATCATACAACTAACATGAAACTTACATTAGTTTAATTTACCTTATTCATGTAATGTGCAGCAGGCAAATACAGTCGCCCCTTCAAAGGCGCGA
The DNA here is from genome assembly GCA_038501625.1 of Corbicula japonica. Classification (NCBI taxonomy): domain Eukaryota; kingdom Metazoa; phylum Mollusca; class Bivalvia; order Venerida; family Cyrenidae; genus Corbicula; species Corbicula japonica. The sequence goes on from JAZAYU010000077.1 coordinate 880,347, forward strand.
ACAGTTTTCAAGTAACTAACAAGTAAAAAATTGCTGCTAATGCAGCAAAAGGAGTACACGGCCTTAAAAGCGAGCTGTTTGTGTCAAACCATTCCATTTTAACTATTTGTAAACCTGTTTGAAATGTGTATTATGCCTATTTGATTATTTGGTTGTTTTAGCCATCGTTATCTAACTTGGTTAGGGGAAATGGGAAAATCAGGGAAACTACTCAGCGCATATATCGTGGGTGGGTTGAACGCAACACGGTTGTAAGTCACTTTTTTAAAAAGTTTTCAGTATTAACAAAAATCTAATTTGTGATTCTCATATTTGAATGTTTATTCTTTTCTGTTTATATGCATATGAACTTATAAAGAAGAAATGTTTAAAAATAATTTCCAAAAAATATATTTATAAATATATGACTTACAACCGTTTTCCACTTAAAATTTGACATAAATGAGAACAATGATTTTTTATTGCAAAAGAGATCTTTGAATACAACTATATATTCAAAACATTCTGGTTTTAAGCCATTCATAGTTCATGGTAACAGGTAAGGGGACTTCTGTTAATGAAACCCCAGTAATGACAATTTGAATTCATGCTTATATTTTATCAATTATGTACATATAACCTGAGTTACATCTCTATTCCACTTACAACTCATCCCAGTTAAGTCAATGCCTTTTTGTGCAACATGGTTTTAATTTGAGCTACAACCGTATTGCACACAAAATTTATTCAATATGAGATTTAGCCTTAGGACTTATTTGCAATATTTAGCGTGTTTTTTTTTCAAAAACATTTTTCTTTAATCATGTACAATGTATTAATATAAAATGAGCCATATTATGCAAAAAAGTCATTTTTCAAAAAAAGTGGAGTTACAACCCTTTTGCGCTCAACCCACGATTATTGTTTATTCTAATAAGGGTCGAACTATGATTTTACTTTTTGGGCTACGTTTGCCTTAATCGTAAAATCATTCTAAAGAGAGATCACACGCGCGATCAAGAGCGATTTGAACACTGGGACCGCGGAGGAAATGATTTTGGCTGCATAACAGTGGCATGTCGATATAAAAAAAAGTTACTTATTTATAATACAATTATATGTAATCATTTGGTAAATAAAACGGTTAAATCATTAGTATACGGAAATACTGCAAGCAATAATAGGATCCCAGTTCATAAATTTGACATCGATTCTCTCTATAATATATAAACCTAATAATAATTTTACATAAATATGAAAACAAAAGATGGATCAGTAATAATGTTTCATCCATACTTACTGAATGTTTTTAGGGGCGGATCAAGAGTCGTTGTTTTGTTTGTTTGTTTGTTCTAGTTGTTGTTGTTTTTTTGTTTTTGTTGGGGTTTTTTTTGGGGGGGGTGGGGGGTTGATGAAGGGGGGAGGGTCGGGGGTGTGATCGAACTATTATTTAAATTTCACGGAGATGTTGCTAATTTTGGAAATTATTATGTAATTATCATAAGACTACCCCCAACGAACCCCTTTCTGATAATCTAGCCTCCGACCCTGTTCTTTGAATACGACATTGTTTTCCATATTCTGTGCAGCGCTACTTATTCCATACATTTAACTGGTATTAACTCCTTACTCAACCGTGGCTTTAATACCCTGATGAAATCCCGCAACATATCGCCATTTCCTGGATGTTGACACTTGACTTTTATGTATTATGTATTAGGCAAACCGACAACGATTTTCATGCAAAAACGAAGACCTGATGGTAGGAGTATATTGTTAATCGCATCGCATAGGCGCCCAAGAACCTTTATGTTTGAGCCGTGGCCTCCGGGGTTAGCGGTCTCTGCTCCTGCGGTCACAGCTCCTATGCGCCTACATCACCTACCTTCTTATTCTTGAAATTGCTAAAGCAGTGTAGCGGTGATCTACCCATGTTCATTCATTTCGGCTGATAACAACAGCAATCTACATCATGCTTTACCTCTTTTGTCTGTACCCTTCCCTTCTAAGGCATAGACCTTTCTGTCATCAAGTTAACAGATGTTGGGTAGTTTAGGCCTATGCCTGTCTTGTACAGTTTGGACACAAATAGCGTAGGTTTGAATCTAAAGGGGAATATAATCAGCAAGATGCGAAGTAGCATAACTTTGAAATGCTGCGCGATTTTAAAGAAATTTGATTAGGAGAAGGTGCTCCTAAATGCCATTTACTAAAGAAGGAAATCAGTTCTCTGATGCGGTGCCTGTTTACATAAAATTTGCCCTTGTTCACATTAGCAAAACGAAACCACAATACCAAATTTCAACAGATTTCGACACAATGCTTGATGCATCATTTGCATTTAATTTACATGTAGATACAAATTTAGGCCTATGACTATTAGTAAGTACAATGATTTGTGCATTTAATGATTGGTGCTTCATTTGAATTTAATTTAGTTGCAAATTTAAGCCCATACCTGTTAGTTATCACAATGATTTGTTCCAATTCGCATATTGGAAAGTAAACTAAAATTACTATTATTGCGAAAGTAAAATACTTATTTAATATGAGCAATGTATCGAACCGATTAACAGTCACTAATATTGATTATCCGACAGATATCGAAACTGGTACAAAAAGCTATAAATAGATTCGCCAAAAACATGATCTACAGCTTTAGAGAGCCATCGTCTGGATCCACTTTTATTCGAACGTGATAACCATTAATGGTTACAGAACACTTATTAATGTTGATCCGGCATGTAAACACTTTTACAGAAAGTCAGAATTGATTGAGAACAATGGAAATTGAAAGGTAAAAAAGAAAATGATGTTGGGGAAAATATATGATTAGAGTAGTAAGCCGAAAAAATCGTAAAATTGTATACTTTCACATTCCGTGATTAAATTAGTAGCACGTATTTTGACAGATTGTAGACAAAAGTTTATGCTATGATAAGAGTCGGATTATATTATGTCTTTAAGTTGGTTCTAAATATAAGATTTTAAAGGCTTGATCTCCAGATTTAGTTTTATGATCTTGGGCACAGTTATAAAGACATATTTATTAAGTGTCTCGAAAGTCTGATTTTTTAAGTTAATACATTTCCGTTATAAATAAAAACAGGCTAATCCGTGCACTAACCCTAATCCTAAGTATCATTCATTGGTTTTCAATAGGATAATCAACACTTGTATTAAATCATCTTACTAACAGGAGACAAACCATGCAAATTTTGGGCTTGTGGCTTAAGCGAGTGGTTTACTTAGGGTCTACTATTCTCTTACACTATCGGCTTATATATATTTACCTCTGTCATAGGCTGGGACAACTTTAAATTACTTTTACCTAAACTTAAAAAGTAGTTCACCAAGTACATTTAAAACAGCTTTGATTTCTGTCATTTGTTTTACCACAAGCATTCAAATTCATAATTATGGCTGTACACAAGAAATCTGCTTAGTTTGGTAAAAAATCTTGACATTGAGCCTTTCGTGTAAGGAACGACCACTCTGCGAAGAAAATTGAGGGTCTACACCATTTGCCATTCACTGAGAGAATAATTCTAAATGAATCAAGAAATCAAGTTAAATCTTTTCACACACATTCCATAATTTTATAAAGTTCTACACCTATCTAAGTCGATAACCCCTATTTTGCAAAGAGGTGTCACATATAACCGCTGACCTATGCCAGCCAGGTATCTCAAGTTGAGATAAAACTTTACTTATTTGAGAGTTTTATTTCTCTTATGAAATTCGAACACTTTAAAGCCGATAAAGACATACTTTAATATTTAATATCTTACCACCGGCTTGAAGCAAACAAATACCAATCTCTTAACAAACTAATAATTTTAAGGATGAAAAAAGCCGGAGTAAAATTTCTGCTAACCTTGGTTGCCGTCCTGGCATCTCCATTACGGACAGAAATATCGCTTTGAGATTTCTAGAATCTTGTTTACACGCTGCTGACGTAGCAGGTCGTTTTGGTTGGCATGAGCGAACAATATATCGTATGCAAGCGCGATTCTGACAAACTGGCAACGTCAACCACCTGCGTCGTCCAGGTAGGACGTTGAAAACAACGTCGCGCGAAGATCGCTACTTAGTGACGTCAACACAACGTAATCGCTTCACACCTGCTTAAAAGCTCGTTCAACGTCTTAGACAATCCACGGGAGTCAAGAATATTCGTTTGCAACGCTTGAAACCGGCTGGCAGCTGCTCGGCTGCGAGCTCGACGTCCTTACAAAGGTATTCGTCTAACAGCACGTCAACGCTTCGCACATTTGAATTGGGCGATGGAACAGGATCGTTTTCACCGCTTAGCCCAATTTAAATCTCAAAGAAGCTGATGGAATTAATTTTGTTTGTCGACGCCGAGAAGAAAGGTTTGATCCTGCTAACGTCTTCGAATATGACCGTTACGGTGTTGGCAGCGCTTTGATCTGTGATGGCATTTATTATAATGGCAAGACAAAACTCAAAACAATACGGAATATCTTAAAATGCCGTGCATTATTGTGCAGAAATCATTATCCCTGTCATTGTTCCTTACATAGTGTAAGGCAATGCTTACGTTCTACAGCAGGATAATGGCTACCACACGGCACGTCATAAATGGAATGTTCTTGTTGTCAACAACATAAACATACTCGAATGACAATTACAATCACCTCCCCGATTCAGTACATGTGCGACTATCTTGGAAGAAAGGTGCGTGACAGGATTGGCGTCAACAACGTAAATTATCTGAAACGGTTATTGCACAAGGAATTGGCCCAAACCACCATCATTCGAACACTCGTAAACAACATACGAAATGCTTTTTTGGCTTTTATTTGGCTTTTATTTAAGCTAACGGTGGTCATACAAAATATTGAGTGTAATGTAAATTTTGATTTTGACCCCTGTCTTAAATCTGAATCAAATTGAGTGGCTTTTTATGACTGTGTTCAGTTAATATTGTTGAAATTCATCGGGTATTAAATGATTTTCGTTGTGAATGATGCTTTTTTCTTCAATTTTTATCGTATCAAGTATTCCTACTGACTAAACGTTTTCTTCTCAGCATATAATAACACTGGCGCCTCGTTGAGTGTCCAGTTTCATTACTCAAAAACGATAAAAGATGTTACTGACGAATCAGTCTGGTCAAAATATTGAACAAGCATCATTAACTGACTTTCCCGAAAATCTCACTCATATAATTTACATTATTTAACGTAATCTTTGATACTGACCTAATCCTGGAAGCATTGAATATTATGAAAATCATTCCAACAAATAAAAATAAAAAACATACAAGATCCCTCAAAGTATCGACCTATCACTTTGTTAAGATAAATTATATACATTGGTTTTGTAATCGATGTCATCAAAACTACTGCGAGACAACTGGAAAAATAAACATTAATCGTGCAGTTTTTGTGAAAGTTTACTCAACAGTTGATACCATGTTTATTTTTAATACACCACATTGTATATTTGTATTTTCATTTTTACTGTACAGAACGTTTTTGTTTTAATGACTGATTTGTAAGGTCATATGACAAATTGACAATTGTCATGTTAGGGGTAATTAGAGCATAATCTTAATAAATATTTTTAAATAATAAAATTTTGTTTAACATCACGTAATTGTGCGAAACATCACGGAAGATCTCTGCTCCGAATAACACTTACGGTTGTTTTTTATGGTTCGGTCTTTTCATACGCTTACTTTTGTATACAGAACTGTAGATCATCACGTGTCCATATAATAATTATTATGCTTTGTATACTCTTATGCCTTATTGGTAAGAGTTAAATAAAGATATGTTCTGTTCTGTTCTGTTTAAGTTTACACCAGCATTTACTAATTTTGGATCTTGTTTACAGAGTCTGATAGACGAGAGCAGCCATGGCGCAGGTTATAGTGACGCAGCAGCCAATGGGCAGACAGATGTTGGTAGGGTCGGTGCAGGGTCACAGGGACTGGGACTCGGGTCTGTTCTCATGCTTCTCAGACTGTAAATCATGTAAGTTCTCCACAAACATAACTTTCAGAATAATGGCCTTAGACTTTGTCTGAAACATCCCATCTTCTAATCTATGGTTGGTATAGAGGTAGTTAAGTAGTAAGGTGGATAGTAAGTAATGATGCCGTTGTTAACATTTCGAGATACCGACATTGACATTCCTACTCCTTTTTCAGCCGGTACTCGAAAATCATCACAGGAATAATTGAAAACAATAGCTGTCCGAGAAGACAATTCGTCTATTCGATTCATTTGAAACAAATGCAATTTAAAAATTAAGAGAACAACAACTATTACCAAACAATTGAGTGAAATCAGGAAAAATACTCACAAGTGAAATTGATTTCAAATAACACAAATAATGTTCTTATGTACCATAAAATAATATTGAACTGAAAAGGAGAATAACTATGAAATATTGTTGGAAGAGTTGGAAAACTTGTTAGTAATTTATGATTGGGACATTTACTTTTAGTTCAATATAAATCACCTAAATACCGGTAAGGTTACAGAATAAAAACGTTAACACAAACAAATGAAAAGGTTGCAAAACTTCAAAATAGTGTAGGTCTTGGTGAAAGTGATGTAGATTATGATGTTGGAAATTTTTTTCAAGTTTGAAGTTGACATCTGTATCAGTTCCAAGTGCATAAAAAACGTGCACACTTTGTTTTAAGGACGCCGACACCGACGCAGACGCCGACACCAGGCTGAGTAGGATAGCTCCCCTATTCTTCGCAAAGTCGAGCTAACAAATATATCCCTAGTCCGTTTTCCTGACTGTACAACACAAGTTGTTTTAATTTTGGATGCCAGCAAGTATAAGCTTTATACCATATTGGAATAGAGAATCGTCTTTTTTACCAGTTTTTATTTCTAAAACTATCAAATTTAAGGTTCGCTTCAGAGCAAAATACTCTTTTTAGACTCTTGTGAAAATCGTTATTATTAACGCTAATTCAAGATAGATTTTTCCGGGAAACATTGTCTTAGTACGTCGTCTCATATTGGGCAGATTAATCTTTAAGTCAACGAATTTGACGAAGACCAAGCTGACATGACGATAACTACAAAAGTATTTGCTGACTAATTATTGATTAAAATGGTGGTTTCAAACATAACTGTAAACCGCTCTTTATCATAACATCATACTAGTTTATGACGCAACCTGGAGGTGGTGTCTTGTTTAGATCGTGTACGTGGAAAATATTATTACATATGTACGTCAGAAAAGCAAATTATTTTATAAGTTGTTTATGCATCACATTGGGTGCCGCTTCCAGGATGTATGTAAGATTGAGATCCGTGTCTCTCGTACAAACTTATTTTTACACAATAAATTGTCTAAGTGCTTTTACTTATATCACATTTATTTGCTTTGACGAGTACTTCACTTCTCTTGAATGAGGTGTTTCCTTGTAAGACATAGTACATTGCAATAATTTAAGTTTTGCAATTTACTCATGATTGCTCCATTAATCCTTTGATTTTTGTCTCTAATTAATCGACTAATTTTTTGGACCGATTACAATCATATATATTTCTGTCTGAAGTTCGAACCTACTATATACAATTAAATTTACTGATGTAGTCCGGATGAGCGTATTCATAAAGCTTGTGTATTTCAGTTTTAAAATTGTCAGTATATTGTATTCGAATCCATGTTTATAAAAGAGAAACTTTTCAAACTAATCAAAATAATTGACAGTTTGGTCAAAGATATCAGCAAAATAAAATTTATAATAAAGTTAAACTATCATAGACTGAATTTATTATGTTTGTTTACGTGACTTACCGGTTATCTACCTGGATCAAAGCATCTCTGGCTTGTCAATTTAAAAGAATTAAATAACTTTAAATATACCTTTAATTTTTTATGATAAAAGCTTACTTGTTGTATTTCAGTAAAACTATTTTAGTAAGTATTGATTTAAGGATTGTCCTGAAACAAACTTAAGCAAGCTTTTGAAGATATGTGATTGCTAGGGCACTGACAGTCGTGGATCAAAAGTAGTCCTGGATCGAGGCCAAATGTAACTGGTAAAAACTAGGCCATTAAACGATAATCTAACCACTTTGGATATTATCACATTCAGATATTTCTGGACTTTACCACTTTGGATATTATCACATTCAGATATTTCTGGACTTTATTGTATCATCTATATAATAAAACTTTCCTTTGGACTGGACGTGACGATCACCTACGTTTTTATTTAAGTCTTTCCAGAAGCACTATTGAGAATGGGGGCTGTAATGATCACAGACTTTGGCTGCTACCTGATTCCTCAAACCAATACCTCGGTGTATTCGAATTGATTGTAAAAGTTTTCGGTACAATTTTGTTTTAAGACTAACTCCTCGACCACTTTCTTCTCATTTAGGGGCTAGGGCGAGTGGGGTCACAAACTCGGATATGTCGCCTGATGGGGAAATACTTGTTAGTCGACATAAAAAATGTTAATTAGTTTTTTGTTGTACAGTTATTAGCAATGTATTTGCACAATATTCACATATAAAATAACATTTAACTTGTCTCATTGCAAGAAACATGCACAACAAGTTATGCCCTTGGCAAGAAATGCACTAAAACTCAATCGAAGGGAAATAATTTAAAAAAAATATCAATGGGGAATAATTTAAAATGACGAGAAATGTTCTATAAAGTCTATCGAAGGGGAATAATTTAACGACATTAATGGGACAAAATATGATCAATATTGTCGCAAAGCATACTTAACTGCTTTTATGCAAAGAAAATTGTGGCACGTCCTTATACTGCAATCCACACAGGCTTAAGGTGGCTGTAGTAAGACTCTGATTCCCCTACATATTTGTAGCTGTAAAAATTTACAAATATCATATCTATTTTTGTGTTATTGTTTGTTTAACACCATTCACCATTTGTGAAAACTTGTAATTTTGCACAACAAGCGTTGAAGTCACCTGTTTTGTTTGGATTTTTTCAAAAACAAGGTAATTTTACGGTTCTTATGCACTGCACTTCCGAGTCGTTGTCAGAAACGTGCATACCAAATTAGGAGACATTTGGACCTATGGTGAAAAAGTAAGGCTCCAGACAAGGAAATCAGGACGCCGCGGACATCGCCGCGGCCGACAAAAGTAATCCCTATATGTCACCTAGTCAGGCGACACAAAAAACGTCAAGATATACTAGGCAACATCAACACACACTGTTATGACAATGATACAAACTGTTTCTAAATAAAATGAGTAAACAAAACAATTTGGACACATGTACAAACTTTTAAGAGCCGGTATATTCTACGGCAAAACACTGATAAGATACAATCTGTTTTCTCATAATCGGAATCAGAAATTGAATTTTTTTCAGACTTATTCTGAAAACAATTTACATGCCTTTGAACAAGATATGTTCTTGGGAAAACACAATTTTCTTTAACAGTGTTCGCAAATATAGCATTCCGGCAAGACATGGGCGTTATGGGCTGGAAGAAATAATTAATTTGAAAGAATTACAAAAGGTTACATTACCCGCAATCGTCAATATTAAGAATACTAGCATAATGATGAGAGGCGACACATATGTCCCAGCAAGTAAAAAGATACATTTATAAGGGGCGAAATATAAGTTACGGTAAGTAGTAGGATACAATGATGTTGGCGAAATATTAGTAACGACAAGTACTAGGATACAATGATGATAGACAAAGTATTAGTTCCGGTAAGAACTAGGATACCACTAGAGCTATCACTGAAGATGATTAACACCCCGCAATACTGCTTTGTTTGAGTATACAGAAATAATGTTTGCATCTTTTTACCTAACAATGAATGAAATATTCATTAGTGCTCCCCTTCAAAAAATAATGGACTGATCCATAAGAAAAATATGTCTACCACATCGACACTTCATGCTGAACATATGATTTCAGTTTCAAGTCAATATCTTGAAAATGTATTACTTCGCATCACAAGATTTTATTAAATCATTCCCTTACAAAAAATAATGGACTGGCCTACACGAAAAAATAGACACATCTACACTTCAAACCGAACATATGTTTTAAGTTTGACGTAATTACCTTGAAAACTGTACCAGTAGTTCGCATCACAAGATTTTGTTAAATTGTGCTCACCTTCAAAAATAATCGACTGATCCAGAAGGAAAAAATGTCTTGCACATGTACAGTTCATGCCGAATATATGTTAAAAGCTTCAAGTCAATATTTTGAAAACAGGAGAAGTAGTTTGCGTCATAAGTTTTTGTTAAATAATGCACCCATACAAAACATTATGGACTGATCAACATAAAAATATGTCACTTACATGCGCACATCATGCAGAACATATGATTTCAAGTTTCAAGTCGATATCTTGTAAACTGTAGAAGATTTTGTTGAATCCGGCTCCCCTCCAAAAATAATGGACTGATCCACATGAGAAAAAAACAGTTCGAGCAAATCTACTCACGAACATATGTTTAAAGTTTCAAGTCGATATCTTGAAAACTGTTGACGTAGTAAGTGCTACAGAACAACCACCCACCCACCCAACCAACCAACCGGATGATGACTCCTATATACCCCCCAAACTTTGTTTGCGGGGGTATAATGATGATGGGCAAAATATTAGTTCCGGCCAATATTAGGATACAATGTCGAGGGGAGAAATATTTGTTCCGGTAAGTATTAGGATACAATGATGAGGGGCAAAATATCAGTTCCAGCATGTACTAGGATACAAAAGAGTGGGTGAAATATCAGTTCCGGCAAATACTAGGAAACCAAATACTATGATAAAATGATGCGAGTGAAATCTATGTTCCTGTTCCGGCAAATACTATGATAAAAGGATAAGGGGCGAAATATTAGTTCCTGCAAAAATCAAGACAAAAAGGTTTGAACGAATGATAATTAACGGCAATGAAATTGTCAAATTTCTATTTCAGTCCTATTGACATATTGCTGCCTGCCTTGTGCTATCTGCAACATATCATCCCGTGCCGGTGAATGCTTCTGTATGCCATGGTGCGTCCCTGGTGGTCTGATTGCTCTGAGAGCACGCATTAGGACGCTCGGCGGTATAGAGGTATGTATGAATGTTAACCAATATCCAACCACCACATACTTGTTTTAAACTATAACTCATGGATACCTGTGGTTTATTGGTTTCAGGTCGTCTAGCCTCATTCACAACAGCCTTATTCACAAGACAGTCTCATTCACAAGACATCCTCATTCATAAGGCTCATTACAACTTGCTTTCTTTTGGAGTCCAATTCACAATGAGTAAACTATTATAGTTATCCAAATTTCTTATGTTCTTTTTCTACTGAGGTGTCTCCTAAATAAAATATTAAAACAAATCTTACCCTGTATCATATATCATCATTTGTTTTCTTGTTAAACAAATAAAATTGTTTATACACGTAAATAATAGTACACAAAATGTAGATGACCTTCACAAAGCCTGGTTGCTGCAGTTGAGTTGAGCAAACATACAATGCTTTTAAAGTAATCGTTGTGTTTTCTCTTCAGGGATCAATATGCAGTGACTGTATGGCGATGTCTTGTTGTTATCTCTGTGCCATATGCCAGATGCAGAGAGAGCTGGACGCCATGGGCCTCTAAGAAGACCCTTCATGAATACCCCCAGCCGAGGAGGCTGTGATCTGCCAGAGTCGTGCCATATTCTATTTCTGATTCATATTCATATTCTGTTATGTCTATTTTTCTTTTACATTTTTAATAAATCATAGACTGTAAAAATAAAAGCTAGTGCCTTCGACCAAAAATATCGGTTAGTTGTAAATTCAGTCATAGAAAATATGTGCAGTGATTTTTATAATATAATAGAAATTCAGTGATCGATGATCATATTTCGTTTCAAACAATCTTTCATGTGAAATGTAATTTTAGTTTCAAGTGTTCAAACAAGTCTCAAACAACTTCCTGGCCACTTATTATTTACAGGACCTTTTGGGACTAGCTGATGTATCACCCTATACGACCTAATTTCACACGTTCAAAATTCCCTCTACTAATGGAAATTGCTCGTTCTAAAGGTTTTTTGACAAATAGAATGCAACACTCGTGTTCATTTTATAGTGAAATAATCAAATTATTAAATTCGTCACCTAAATCGAACTTAAACTCGGTGAAAGCCTCGTTTTATGTGGATTTAATGACTCTTTCCATAATTTCAGTATAAAATGATTACTTGCAAACCACTGTCACTTGTATTATTCATTTTTTTCGTTAAGTATTAATTCAGTTATTTAAATGTACATGTTTCCGCAATTCTCATGTTAACGTGAATACACAAAGCCTTGGACAATTCGTCGTAAAAAAGCGAAGATAAAAATCTGCATGAATTGTTTTGATACAAAACCCATTACTGTCCGTAATACTTATTATTTCATAAATATATTCCCTCACTTCATACTACATGTCTAAACAATCTTTAGGACAACGCATGGTAATTCGTGACTAAATAATTCTGGTCTGAATAGTGACTTGTATACTATATACTGGGTAGTAAGGGTTACCAAGTGACACATAAATTAAAGAAGTATTCTTAAATTTTACATTTGCTAACAACATCCAAAAGAGACATGACACCTCATCCTTGTCACTAGATATCTATGCCCTCAAGACCAGCCACAAACGGCATTATCGGACTTGGAATCCGCCCCTTCACCGCCCCTAAGCCCCAACCCCTGATCAAATTTGTATTATTAACCATTCCTATCAATAAATGGTCCATGCAGACATTTACAAAAATCAAGGGAGAGAATGAAAGCCTGAAAAAAGAGAATATGAAAAGGGCCAATTTGTCCTAAATCGTTGACCTGATGCTTGGATCCATAACATGAACACAAAGAAATGTCAAAAGGACAATAATGTAAAATATTGGCAAGCTTTCAAAAAGACTTGTTTTGATGGAAAAATGAACTGATTTAAAAACTGTTGGAGCAACAATTCAATTTGGACAACAATACAACATATTAACTTGTATGTGTATGGTATTGTATGGTATGCTTTGGCGTGGCAGGGCATAATTATGGTATGTTATTATGATAGCGTATAGTGTGGGATATGGTAGGGAAAGTGTATAGGGTATGGGTAGTGTAGGGTATAGGGACGGGAAATGTTATACCTTATAACAAGTCTAATGGGGTTGGCAAATTGTTATACGGTGGCTTTCAAAAGATGATCGTCTAACCCAGAATTTTAGGAGCCACCATAGGACAAAGTTATCTGCCTTTGGAAGAAGTTGTCCCCCTAGAAGCCACCCTATAACAAGTCAAATGTGGTAGACAAATTATTATACGGTGACTTACAGGTACCCACTCCTACCCCAAGGATTCGAGGTCAGGTCAACGTCAAGTCCACTGTATAACAAACCATGAATCTACCTACCCATAGGTTCAAAAGTGTACTTATTTGAGAGCCACTGTCGGACATTAAGTGGTAAAGTCGTAGCAAATTGAAAAATAAAAATATCAAAGTGTAGTTATTTGAAGTCCACTATCGAACAAATTAGGGTAGTACATAAATTATAAGAAACCAATGTGTCAGAAATCAAGAGCCTCCGTAAAACAGAATGAGACAGGATTACAAGTTCTTGTTATACCATGGCCCCTAAATTTTCACGATCGAGAAAGAAGTGTAAGAAATAGAAAGCCTCGATAAAACAAAAAAGGTAGGATTTCTAGAAGCAGCCATAGGACAAGAGTTATCGTCCCTTTGTAGCAGTTAACTCCCCTATGAGCCACCGTAGAACAAGTCTTATGGGGTAGGCAAATTGTCATACGCTGGCTTATATGTCCCTTTCCCCTACACAAAGGGGTTGAGGTCAGGTCGAGGTCAATTCTACTGTATAACAAACACTGGTTCTGAGTACTACCCCTAGACACCAAAGTGTACTAATTTGAGTGCAATTGTCGGACATACTGGGGTAGGATTACAATTTCAAACACATATTGTTATACCATAGCCTCTTAATTTACGATAGTGGCTCCTATAACCCTAGCCTCTACCCCAAGTGGTCGAGGTAAAGTCAAGCTCAAGGCCAATGTAAAACAAGACTTAGGTTAACCCCATTGTAAAGCAACTTTCTAAAAGCCTCTACATTACAAAATGGGATAGGGGTAGGATTCTTGTTATACACTTATATCAGTGTTCTAACTACACCGATCAAAAAAATAAATTTCCCGCAAAGAATTGGAGTACAAATTTGAAAAAAAAGACGCACCATTTTTACTTCTTTTCCTAAAATTTCCATTTAAATCCCTCCGTTCTTAAACCAAGGACATGTTTTAAATCGAGGTGAGGACAAAACCAAAAGTCACAAAATTGACCGTAGCTTTTGTAAAGAGGATATACTAAAACCAACAAAAACAGCTGAAAAGTCTCCTGTGTAACAGCTAAACAATCGCATTATTGTGGAATTGCATAGAATTGTTCATAATTACTTAAAATCCATATTTAAACTAGATGTTTATTTTGTAAAAAACGCATGTGTGTTCACCCAATTGAAGGAAGGCCAAGAAAGAGATATCACCTATTTGAAACGGAAGCCTGTGTCATTTATTATGGTATGGTCAAAGACACCAAAATCAATAGGTGTCCTCTACTCAATAAGGACATCCATCGTATGAAGTTTGAAGGCTCTGGGTAAAATAGAACTCCAGTTATTGAGCGGAAACGGTGTTCACTCTTCAGGCCCCTGTGACGACCTTTGATCTACTGACCCCCAATTCAATAGGGTTCTTCTACTCAATAAGGGCTATCACCCTATGAAGTTTGAATCAGGGTTGTTATAACAAGGGGTTAAGAAAGTCGCCGATTGGTTAAAATATGATGTCGTCGTAGATCACGTGATCGGATCAATTTCCGGCGCCATTTGCAATTAGAGAAAAACACGACTGAAAAAACGTCTGATAATTTCATGATATTATTGCTTTTAAGATAATAATCGGGTACAATTTTTGGATTAAATACACAATGTAAGTATTGATATTTCATTTCGTTTATTGATTGAAGTTAATTTCTGTTTGTATAATGTGTAATATGCAAATTTACCAAGTCTGTTGATAATTGTTGTTCCCAATAATATAAGACACATTGGCCGATTTGGACAGACAATGGGTTGTTTTCCACAGCTTTCAGTAATTAGTAGCGATTGATAATGCAAAATTGTTTAGTGGAAAATGAAAAGAAAAGATGGGACAGTGCATCCAATGTAGAATTATATAGATACATTAGCTTTGGTCTTGACAATTTTAACAGAAACTTTCGCAAAAATAGGCAATTTTGGAAAAATGTCGGCCATTCCCAAATATTACTCGTTAAATTTGCTCGGTATTCACACATTCAATTACCGACAGAGGTGCATAAAGTTAGGGTTTTTATTTAGTTCTTTGGTTGCATTGTGCAATAGTACATAAATTAAAGCAATTTTATTGTGTTAGTTTAGTTAAAACTGACTTCGAAATTCACAATTACATGGCTTGTCTTCACCATGAGTGAAATTTTATCATTCTATTAGGAAGGTCTTCAGTTTTCATTTTCAAGTTTTAAAAATGTATGAAAACGTTTCTTATAACCAGTGAAAGTTGAAAGATACCTATCTATGCCTTACTTAATATGTTTACATAATATTTGAACTGTAGATCCTGCTCTGAAATGAACTCGGATCTCTGGCTAACCATATTAAACCAATTGAACACAAAAAGATTCCTCCCAAATTTATAAGACATTTCTTATCTACATGCAAATATCCACACAAGACCGAACTAGGTTTGGAGGTTTGGATTGACTGCCTGTGCTTATGCTTCGCCCGAGTTTTCACTAAGCCTGAGCAGGGTCTATTTTATTAATTAAAGAGACCCTGGCCTGAGTAGGCGGGATTTCCCCCATCAATATTGACCATACAACCCGGCTATTTTAGCGGAAAAGTTGTTATTTTGTTGGTTACCAGCCCGTAATCACCCTTCTACTCTCAAAAACCCACCTTCTACGAAAAAAAATTAATGAGACCACTGCTTCGCCCAAGGTAAATGACCCATGATTGATCGAATGTTGAAGTAATACATTCAATATGTAATGCATGTGCTCTTTTATTTTTACCGAGCTCAAATGAAGTCGGAAAAGAAAGAATGGCACGTGTTAAAAACAAAACTATTAAAAGTTTTGCTAGTTAGCATCATAATTAAAGTCGCTCTTTCATTTATACCGAGCTCAAATGAAGTCGGAAAAAAGTGGCAAACAAATGACAAAAACTTGTCTATTTCAATCATTGAGCTCATTAAATATTCTTTATTTTTCAACGACACAAAAGTAGTAAATTGATAAATTATAATTCGCTAAAATAACCAAGTAGCAAACAATAACAAAGCACAGTTCCGATCTCTGCAACAAAATTACAACTACTAATAATCGGAAACTTTTATATTACCATTTTTTATTTTTGGTTATAACAATTTAGAAATATAATAATAAATATTTTATGAGTATAATAAGGGTGTGCGTATTTAATTATAATGAAGAAAAATATCTTTTTAATACTCGGCGAAATATCAACCCGTTTTGCGATTTTAAATCGTGTAAATTATACTAAATAGGATGTCATTGTAGTTTTATTGAAATAAAAATTACACAAACGTGTAGATCAACTTTTCCCCTTTTCAGCGACATATAAACACTTAAAATCGGACGACTAATTAGTCCGTATGAACTAAAATACAGCGGATAGTATTAATTTGCGTTCAACATTCCATTGTACCTGGTCCGTCTTGGACCGTGATCTGTGTTTTACACACTGGAAGCTGATAACGATACGCGACGACAGCATTATCGATAAAATATGCGCGTTTACGCTATACTTTCTTAACCCCTTGTTATATAGACCCTGTTTGAATGCTCTGGGTCAAAGGGTACTCGAGTTATTGAGCGGAAACGGTTTTCACTCTTCGGGCCCCTGTGACCTTGACCTCTGACCTACTGACGCCAAAATCAATAGGGTTCTTCTACTCAATAAGGGCCATCACTCTGTGAAGTTTGAATGCTGTGGGTCAAACGGTACTCCAGTTATTGAGCGGAAACGAAGTGTGACAGACGGACAGGGCAAAAACAATATGTCTCCCCCAGAGGGGGGAGATAACAATGAGACATGAATTTTCGTTTTCGGAGAATATACCAACTACCGGCAATTTTGTGGGTGCGTGCTATATCCTGGTACTTTTTGGCTCTCCGACACTTTGTACCGGTACTTTTCCCGGTACTTTTTTCGGTAATTTTATATGCATCAAATATGTTTTATTTTTGGTTAGAATTGAAGTTTTTGTTGTAGGAAATGATTAAATACACTAATATTTTTAATTGTGCCCCTTTAAAACATAATTATAGACGATATTTTTGTTGAAATTAAATGATTCATTGACCTCTTTTGATGGGCGTTTCGGTACTTTTCTAGGTACTTCCATAATTATGCATTAAAATACGTTTGTTTTTAAAGCAGAATTCAAGTTTATGGTGGGAAATGATAAAATACACTTTTTTTATTCTGACCCCTTATAACATAATTATAGATTACATTTGTTTCAAATTAAAATGATTAATCGGCCTCTTCTAAAGCCGTTTTCGGTACTTTCTAGGTACTTCCAAGTGCATTAAAAATGTCTGTTATTTAACCAGAAGTTTTTAGTGGTGGTAACTCACTATTTTTTTTTAATTTGGACCGTTAACAACATAATGATAGAAGAATTTAGTGAAATTAAATTGATACATCTTTTAAAAGCCGTTTTCGGTACTTTTCTAGGTACGTGTACAAGCGTTCATTTCAAAGTAAAAACATATCTCACATTTAAATATATATATCAAATATCAGAATATTTTCTAAAGACATTGTTATTATGTTTGATGATTATAATTTTACCGAAGTTGATTACAAACAGACTTCTTCGGTGGATAAGTATTGTCTTGATTGGGAGCAACTTAAATTAGTTGATAATTGGGCCCCATTTTCTAAATGCTCAATGAGGTATAGTTCTTTGAAGAACCACAAAACAATAATATGTTTCTTGATTAATCAATAAGTTTGAAGCCTGGTTTTTATCTGGTGAGCCCAATTTTGATTATTATACGAAAACTTAATATTAGCATCATGTTTGAGCAAGATTCTTATAAATACGTTGTTACATTCTAAAATTCTTTGTTATATTCTTATATAATCGAGTTCATTAATTTTATCCAATATCTGATCATACTTATTTTTTCTAATGATTATTAAACGTACTCTTCCTTGCACTACTACTAAATTATCTGTGCTCTTAACATCTTGTCTTACAGCTATTAAAGAACATGGAATAACATTGTATATAAACCGATTGTATCATCTACCGGATATAGCGCACTGATAGTAAACAGTTCAAAAATGAGGAGATTTTGTATGTATTGTAATGAGAAATCCAATCGACAAATAGATGTTAAACAGGCGATTCTCGTAGCACTTGTTTTGAAAGACGTTATTACCTTTTTTATGCAATATACTTTTTAAAAATCGCAAAAATCACTCACACAAAGTACCGTTTGCACTGTGTACTGTTATAAAATCAGCGAAATTGTTTATGTTTAAACAGGTTTTGAAAGGTATTCTCATGCTAGCGATGATGAAACATATCATTTTCATTCTTTCAATAATAATAACGCCATAGCTGATCAATTAAACATCAAAACATTAGACCAAACATGCATGTAGCTTCGACCCAGACTGTATCATTTATTGAACATGTTAACTCAATCATTTGTATGTTTCTAGTGATTTATGTGTATCAGTTATGGCGATTTTATAAAGATGATTTTAGTATATTTTGCGGATTTAAGAACAACGGCTTGATGTAAAAACATGTATTAAAAGTACAGAAATATGTGATACGTTATGAAATATAAGGGCCTCGGTGCCTTTATATACTGCCGCGACACGAAAAAATTGGATCTATCTGACTTCATTAGTTAACACCCAGGTCGCTCTGAGAACTACAATTTACAACAAGCGATAATTAATGTCTTCCCAAAATGTTTTGGATTTGACAAACATAGTCTCAGGTTTTTTAAAAGTAATAGTTTCGAAACTAAAGGTTCACGATTATAAATACATACGCAGGTAGGCGTGACATACAAATTCTGAGACAAAGCAAGTTATTTAAATACTAAGCTGATGATAAACCCTTTACTCAATGTACGACCAATGTTGATCATCGTCAGCTGAAACATCCATGTCATTTGATCGAAATATACAATGGTCACTTGTTTTCAGAAATATTCTTATAAATGTAATAGCAAACAGTGTACAGCAAAAACAACGTACTACATATCCCATGTAGTAAAGGATCAAATGGAACTTTAGCAAAGGAATCAATGTCTTGTTTCCCACCCAAGGATTGACTATCACAAAGGTCTTCCCTTGAGAGTCAGGTATGTTCACATGCTGATTTCAGTTAAAGAAATTAACGAATTCGCTTTCTAACATATTCTCATAATACATTTATACTAGCCATTAAAATACTGTTTTGACAACTTATTTGTGTAAACTATGTGTATGCCAATTTATCAGTTACAAAACAGTTGCGTTTGGTCTGACGGTTAAATTTTTATACAAGCCTCCAAACTAACAATATTAAACATATAGTCACTATTGTTGTATCATTCTGTTTTATTAATTTAAAGTTCTTCTCTTCGTGTTTTTGTACGCCATGATATATTATTTCTCCAAATATAGCCGATTTGTATAGGCAATAATTATAAGTAGACGAACTCCTCCAACTTACCTAAAAGCATACACTTGATAAAATCAGCAAATGCGGATCGCCATATGTGATACAGATTATTGGCAAATCATTCAACGAAGATCGCACTACATGATACAACAGAAATAGGTGTGCTTGCTATAAATGATAGTATGATAATGCTATAGATGATACAGTCATTACGAAACACATCCCTCAAACATTTTAATAATTTACACTATCTATACATTTAAAGCAATATTGTAATGTAATAATCTGTATAATAATGTCATAGAGTCATATAACTAGTATATATTCGTGCATCAGAGCGTTTATTTGTAGAGAATAACAGTATTTTAATACAATCATTTGGGTCATTTGCCAGACATTCTTGTGATTAAATGCAATTTTGCAAGTTTTATCCCTATATATGCGCAAAACAAATGGAATTACAACCAATAAGGACTATACAAAAAATAAAGTACTTGTTTTTGTTGAAGGTACTTAAAATGATCCTAATAATTCCGTTTTCAATGTGTTATTTACGAATTGTTTATATCGCAGCCATGCAATCACCTCACTATATCCGGCATATGATACAATCGGTTTATATACAGTGAATAAGGTATTGCGTTAAGGTTTTTGAAACTTCTGGCAAAAATTTATATTGGTCGATTAAAAATTCAAATGACGTTTTGAAAAAGCTTAAATCAAATAATTTTCAGGCATTCTGTTTGTCTACTTATGATTTCTTAACTTTATACACTTCGATCCCTCATAATTTAATAAGAGACAAGCTAACCAGTCTCATTGCAAAAAAAAACGTTTGCTAGAGAAAATAGACCCTTCAACGCTTGTAATGAACATAGGGCATTTTTACAGATGGTTCTTATGGTAATTATACTTTATGGACTTGTCAAGACCTAATAGAGTCGCTAACTTTCTTACTGGATAATATTTATGTTAGATTCGGTTCATCTATTCATAAACAAGTAATAGGCATCCCAATGGGTACTAATTGTGCACCCCTTGTTGCTGACCTGTTTTTATACTGTTATGAAAGAGATTTTATGTTATCTCTTTCTACTGAACATAAAGATGATATAATTACAGCTTTTAACAACACCTCGAGGTACCTTGATGATTTATTAAATATAGATAATAACCATTTTCCATTACTGGTTAATAAGATTTACCTTAAAGAACTACAACTTAATCAAGCGAACACTTCAGAAAAGCAAGCAAACTTTCTCGATCTAAATCTATCAATTGAAAATGGTTACGTCACTTCTAAAATATATGATAAAAGAGATAATTTTAATTTTAATATAGTAAATTTTCCGTTTTTTGTTCCCCGTGCAACATCTTACGGGATTTATATTTCACAGCTTGTTCGCTTTTCAAGAGTTTGCGACGATGTTAATGACTTCAATGAACGTAATCTTTGCATTATAGAAAAACTTTTAAAACAAGGTTATCGGTATCACAAATTAAGGAAAACCTTTTGCAAGTTTTATCGTCGATACCCAGATCTAATTCATAAATACAGGTGCAGTTTAAAATCACTATTGCAACAAGGTATTTCACAGCCAGTTTTTTATGGAGATTTAATTTATAAACTTAAGAAGATAAAGGGAAATGTTAATTTCTCCCGGTTATTCATAAAAACCATCTGTAAATTTAAAAAGAAAGGTTACCAACATGATATTTTACAGCGCTCTGCATGCCTGGTGATTAACCGTTCTACAGTTGATCATTATGCTTACCTCTTTGGTTGCACGACGGTGGCAGGGGTTTAAGAGTTTATGAAGGTTTATGGGGAAATATTTTCTTAAAAGAACCTAGAAGCTCGATTTGTTTCTTTTATCCCTGTCATCGTGTTCTTGCTAATTTTACTCCAGGAGCTCTGGTCTCGGTAAGATCATTGAGTACCCGCCCTTTGGCTTTGCAATGCTATTAGATTCTTATGTTTTATATGTTTGTGTGCTTTTGCATGCAACATTGTTGAGCCGATAAGTGGGTTGGAGTTGTTTCACCAAGACAACTTGTATTTGTTTTGCGATATGAGAACCTGTTGGGGCAAATGTGAGGTTGGTGCAGCCTTGAACCTGATTTAAACCCCCCAGTGGCAATTTTATTTGCCACTGACCGTTCCAAGTCGGTAACCGCTCGGGTTCTCATTTTTGTTACTTGTTAGTGGTGTCTCTTTTGAAACTGATCATTTTATTAACCATGCTCTCTTCTTCTTGACTGTTTGGGGAGGCTGTTTTTTCTGAATGTGGCGATTCCTGATATATACTGATATGCATATTTCACCTTTTTCTAGTTCACCGTATAATTCAGTGAGTGAGTGAGCGAGCGAGCGAGCGAGCGAGCGAGCGAGCGAGCGAGCGAGCGAGTGAGTGAGTGAGTGAGTGAGTGAGTGAGTGAGTGAGTGAGTGAGTGTGACCTGCAATTGATGCACGATGATGATCATTGCTTGTAATTTTGCAGGTTGTCATAATTGTGATCGGTGCAAATGATATATCTAGTTGTAAAGATGATATATCATCAACAGTTTGCAAATTCTTTGCCAGAAGTTGCAAACAACAGGTAGTGCATACGCAAAACACGTGCAAATAAAAGCGTGAAAATGACACGGAAGTCACATAGAGTAAATCTGATACGTAATTCATTAACGTATCACATCAGGGAACACACCGCGTTATATTGATACATGCATTGAATCAAAATTTACGCCTTTTATTTTTATTTAGGATTAATGACTTTTTGTCAATTAATTTTTATAACACGTAAATATTTCTGATTGAAACGAATTATAATACAAACACTTAGTGTTTCATATAATATATCACACCTTATCATGTATCGTTTATAATGTAAAGCACATAACATAACTGTTCTGATTATACCGTTATATTTGTATGTAATTGATTCATATTGCAGGTATTGTAAAAACAATACAATTTGTTGTGAGTTTTTTTTTCCAAATCAGATTGACGGTCCATGTTTACGTGATTCTTCAACGCGGTGGCAATTTCTTCAATCAAATGCACGTGTTCGATGAATTCGTGGAGTTCTACAACCAGAAAGCTGCATCAATAAATTTACGCTTACAGAGAATCGCTAAGTTAGTACCGTGGATGAAATGTACAGAGTGCGAACATTTGTACAATCATTATGTTAATAGGAATTACTGAGTTATGACGGGCTTCACCTTAGTTTTGATGGCAACAGATAGTAAGCTAGAACAGTTGAAAACGCTATTCACAATGACAGTACTGTGTCCATTCCAATTGTGCCAATTGAAAAGTGTGTAAATAGTGAAGTAGATCATGAGGTTGTGTATAGACCACAAACTTACGCTGATTACGCTGAAGTTATAGCAGCCATCGCTAACCACCGTTCCTCGGTACCGGGATTCACACTGAAGATCAATCGGTTCAACAATTTAAAACGACTAATTAACCAACTTCCAACAACAAGACGCCCGGTAGATAAGCCCACCAGTGTGCGTCATTAGGACGCGAGTGGATGTAATTTCAGAGACGACTAAAATATCCCCATAAATTGATAAAAACAGATGATATCCTGGAGCATGTTAAA
Source organism: Corbicula japonica (assembly GCA_038501625.1). NCBI lineage: Eukaryota > Metazoa > Mollusca > Bivalvia > Venerida > Cyrenidae > Corbicula > Corbicula japonica. The sequence continues at coordinate 903,711 of JAZAYU010000077.1, forward strand.
AATGATAAAGCAAAGAAAAATGAATGCGGAAACGCTGGAAATTTCAGGTGGAGAGGCTAATAACGAAGCCGAGTCGAATAATAATCCCTCTAGAAGTCCTTTATCACCAACCGTAGCTAGTTTAAAGATAGCGAAAATTAATGATTATTGATGACAATTCTGATAAAAATATTCCGCCAATACTAGTAATTAACGGGTTGACCACAAAATATACTCGTTCATTTAAAGATAAACTGACACGTGCTTAGTTTCCAACAAAATACTTTCCAATTTATGTAATTACCAATATCTCATATAAATAAATCAATTTCATGCAGAAAAAACGCCATAAATTAGCATTGACATCCAAAAATTCAGCACTCCAAAAATCACTAGAATTTTGGACTGGGCGGAGCTTCATATCGATGACGTCATTGGATCTTTCGCGCTTATGAACGATAGTGTAAATAGTACTCTTATTTGATTATATTTACAGTGATTTGATGATATATTTTAATGACAATGGATATTTTTTCTGTGATCGATTATAAAAAAAACAATCAAACCAAAACGATATTAGCTTCTTTTGATACTTGAAAGGGAATACAGAAAATTTCGGTAGAAATATGAAAGAGGAAAGGGCTGTACGCAAAGACCTATTGTCCCGGTAAAGGTTCGCATATCTGCAAACACGATTAATATCGGCATTGTTTTGTTTAAAATCCAATTAATAATAATAACTAGAATTATCACTGAAAGTGATTAAATAACCCCACATGTATGCTTGATAATTGAACTGGGAATGCTTCGAATCAATGGCATAATGTGCCCCACTTTCAATCCAAAGTGTCGTCTTCACAGTAGCCACATATTCAGCAAGTTTCATCACAATATCTCATTCCTTCTAAATTTATTGAGCAGAAATGATTTAAATATGTTAGTAACAGTGGCCTTTATCTAACTTTTATCTAAGAACTGTGTGCCAAACATTGTTTATGAGAAATCATCCAGAAACCATTTTTTCTATTTTTAGTAACAGTGACCTTGACCCCATCAGGCCCAATTTCAATACCAAGTTTCGTCTTCACAGACACTACCTATATAGCAATTTTCATCACAATAACTCATTCTGAACCAAAGTTATTGAGCATACAGTTTATTTTCTATTTTTAGTAACAGTGACCTTGACCCCACAGGCCTTGAATCCCAAAAGTCATCTTCACAAAAACCATCAATACACCAAATTTCATTTAAGAATCTCATTCCAAGCTATAGTTACTGAGTGGAAACGAAGTTTTGAAGTTTAAATAACAGTGACCTTGACCTTGAACCCACAGGCCCCAAAGTCAAACCTAATCTTTATCTTGTTATGTTACATCTGTGTCCCAAAAAATAATTAAATCTATGAAGTATTTCATGAGTTATAGTCCAGAAACAATTTTTCTTTTTTAAGTTACAGTGACCTTGACACTGACCCCTCAGGCCCCAAAGTCGAACTTGACCTGTATCTTCTGATATTACATATATGTACCAAAAACGGATTTAATCTGTGAAGTTTTTCATGAGTTATTATCTGGAAACCATTTTTCTATTTTTAGTAATACTGACCTTGACATTGACCCCACCAGCCCCAAAGTCGAACTTGACCTGTATCTTGTGATGTTACATCTATTTACCAAACAAGGATTACATCTGTGAAGTGTTTCATGAGTTATCATCCGGAAACCATTTTTCTATTTTTAGTAACAGTGACCTTGACACTGATCCCACCAGCCCCAAAATCGAACTTGACCTGTATCTTATGACGATATACCTGTGTACCAAAAATTATTTAATTCTGTCAAGCCTTTCATGAGTTATCATCTGGAAACGAAGAATCCGACCGACCGACCGACCGACAGACCGACCGACAGACCGACCGACCGACCGACAAGCTCACTCCTATATACCCCCTCAAACTTCGTTTGTGGGGGTATAATAAATGCCAATTAGTTTTAGTAAATGTTTTAAATCCGACGCGTTGTCGACTATATTACTTTAGATACATGAGAAATGTAAATACGTCGCCAAAATGTAAGTAAGTTATGCCACAACAAGACCTGTACCGAAGACAAAAAAGAGCCGAGAAGATTTTTTTCATTACTTAATTTTATTATTTTATAATTTGGTAACATCAATAGCTCGAGACTTAAATATAATAAATATATTAAATACCATCGGTGAGTATGACGTGAAGGCTTATTCGTGTGTAAAATGTTTCAGGAAAAATGTACAGTAATACTGGTTTACACAATTCAGGCGCGTAGGAGCGATTTTAACATTGAAGCCGTGGAAGGGATGATGCTTGCTGCAAAGTGGTATATCGACAAAATACCGTAAGAAACATGTTCGAATGTGGCTTTTAAAGTTAACTTTTCATCTATTTTAATATATGCGAAATAAAGATGCATTAATAGCATGTCTTTGTGCACAGTTCTATTGAACTGCATTTGCCGTTAAAGAGATTATGGTAATTTTCTTTTTATTGATGAACGTGCAATGGCCATTACGCAGCGTGTTTTCACACTAAGTCTTCAGCTACGTTTACGCTATTTATCGCTTATAAAAGCTCAATATAGCTCGTGATTTCAATTTACATTTTAATTAGTTTCAATTCATTTAAATTGTCGTGTTGGGAATACATTTGAAATGTCGATTTTTAAATATTTCATCCTATTACTAAATATAGAAAATTCAAGCGTACGGCAGGATTAGCACATTCAAATAGTTTAATTCCGGAATGATAAACATAAATTAAATGTTTTTTTTCTGCATTTTAGACAGGTAACTTAATTTGTATGCATTTTGTATTTCTGCATGTGAAGCATTAATTTTGTACATGTATATGAAAACAGCAAATAAGAATCATTTTAGTGTGTTTTTGTCTTTTTCACCTGTATGCACAGTTTATCGTATATTTTCAATAAATGTTGACCAATCTGCGCAAACGTGTACCGGAAAATCAACGTACGTAAAAAAAGAAAGTGTCTGTGGTCAATTTTCGCCGCACGATGATAAATGACGAAAATTTAACTGGCGAAAATAATACTTTAAGTAATTAAGCAGTTTGTGCCAAAATTGCGAAAATACCACAACGCCAAAATGTCCCAATTTACGGTAAAACAATTATATATGTTTTACAAACTCATGCACATTACTAAGTCGTGGCGATAACACCCTGGGGCAATTCCGCGACACATAACTGTTTCATAGGCGTTGACACTTAGCTGTGTAAGCTACCGGTAATTGTAAAAAAAAGATGATCGTTGGTTCAATTTCCTTGCTATGGCATCGCATTAGCGCTTAAGAATCTCTTATTTTGGAGCCGCGGCTGGGGCCATTGACTTGCTAATATATTGGAGCCGCGGCCGCGGCCCCTGCGGCCCCAGCTCCTACGCGCCTGCAATTTCTATGAATTTCTACGGGATTTTCCAAATATCTCGTAGTACTTGCCCAACAAAAAAAAACAGACTAGCATTGAAGAATTTACTATTGAGTTTACTATTCTTATTTTCTGGAGTGGGATCAATAATGAATGTAAGACAACATTAGTACCAATGTAATTCATGTCACTAAATTTAATACAATTATAAATAAAGTCTTGCGATAATATTGGAATACAAAACTTCACATACTTTCATAAAATTAATTGACCCGGTATCGAGGGATTTTCGGCCATACGTGATATACATGACACGTGTCTGAATACTTCCTGCTTCCCGCGGCTGTAGAGTGCGCGGCATATATCACAAGTCGTTTGATCACCGGATGCACTGATTAAATCAGTGATTTGGGACTGGGGCCAGTTTATCATGTAATACTAGAGCGTGGCCAGCAGAGGTCCCAGACAGCTAGCGGCATAGATCACACGCGTGTCACCGAACCAGTAAAACAGAACAGGGACATGTACCTTGCGCTTTGAAGGATAATCAATTAACATTATTTGTGTTGATTAGAGCAAATTTAAACAATATGCTTTCTTTACATCTCTACTTTGTGGCTGTGCGCAAAGGATTTACGAGTATTTCTGAAATGCATATTCTTAATACGCCTTTTTATTAAAACAATAAAGAAACTGTTCGAGTTCTGTATCGTTGTCATTTAAAACCAGATTTAGGATAGCAATTAACACATTTTGATATTTGTGTATAAATCGCCTATTTGCTAAGCGCAGAATTTTTAATATTCTAGTCCATATAACCATAGGCGGATACAAATGGGGAAGTGACGGGGTTACCCTATATTTAATAGGCATATCTTCGTTTTTTTAATGTATTCTAAATATTCTATGCAGTTCGCTGTATAATAAGCCAAGACGCACATGATGTATTTACTTAACAAAATGAAAATAGTATATAACTTTTATTACTCAACCCCAAACAACCGTTTTAGCGAACGCATTAACTAAGAACCATCATTATCATCTTCAGTGATTGCCTCACTCCGTAGAGAGTATACTCCCAATTGGATAAAACTGTATGTACATACGTAGCAAGCAGGACTGACTGTTTCCAAATTAAAAAACAGGACTGACTGTTTCCCAAGTAAAAGTTGCACTATTTACAGTCTAAGATAAAATGGATAAAAACATCTCCTTGTAATTAGTATTTTGTGTTTTGCTGGGCCAGAGCCGATTGGAAGGCATCCAGGCTGGCCTGATCAACAGCAACTTGTGGTAGGTTGTTCCACAGTACAATGGTTGCGGGGAAGAAACTGTTCTGGAAGATGGAGGTTCGGGCTCTGATTTGGCTAAAGCGTTGTGTCCTCTGGTGGTCTTGGCACTGACTAAGGGTGAATCGGGTGTTATGTCCACAAGGTTGTGAATAATGTAGAACATGGTAATTCTGGTGTTGTTACGTCGATGCTGAAGGGTGTCCCATTTGAGGTCAGTGAGCATGTCAGTTACACTGCTTGTTCTTGCGTAGTCATGTTTCACAAATCTTGCAGCGCTACGTTGCAGCATTTCTATCTGGTTGATACGACTCTCTGAATAGGGGGCCAGACCGATGAGGCGTATTCAACAGTAGGTCGGACATAAGTCTTGAAAGCATTGGACTTGGCGCTTGGTGGACTGGACCTTATGTTGCGCCTAATAAAGGACATTGTGGAATTGGCTTTTTAGGTGATGTTATCATTATGCTTTTTCCAAGAGAGGATTGAGGAGATGGTAACACCAAGGTATTTAGCATGGTCCACAGTGTTGAGGATTTTGCCGTGAATCTTATAGGTATTGATGACAGGATTCCTTTTCGTGGTGATGTGGATTACTTCACATTTGTCATCTGCCAATCATTCTCCAAGGTTTGGAGACTATCAAGGTCATGCTGGAGTTGGCGTGAATCATCAGGGCTACGAATGATACGACAGAGAAGGCAATCATCAGCGAAAAACCGGGCTGTTGATTTGACTTTGGTGGGTAGGTCGTTTATGTAGGCCAAGAAGAGTAACGGGCCTAGGACGCTGCTCTGAGGTACGCCAGAGGTCACTGGTGAGGTAGCTGAGGTGGAGCCCTCTAGGACAACTTGCTGTGTACGTGACGAAAGAAAGTCTTTAATCCAGAAGTGAGTTGTGCCCCTTATGCCGTAGTGATCCAGTTTCTGAAGTAGACGGAAATGTGGAACTTTATCGAATGCTATGGAAAAATCTAGAAGTATTGCGTCAATATGATGGTTATCATCTATTCCTTTAGCTAAATCATTGATGGTTATAAGTAGTTGGGTGTCACAGGAGCGCTTTTTTCTGAACCCATGTTGGTAGTCAGAGAGGATGTTGTGTGAGTCAAAGTGAGACATGATGTTGCTAAAAATGATGTGTTCTTATACCTTGCAGGAGACTGATGTTAGGGAGATTGGTCTGTAGTTTGATGGTGAGGAACGATTTCCCTTTTTGAAGACTGGCGTGACAAGGGCAGTTTTCCAATCAAGTGGGATCTGGCCTGGATCCAGAGACAGTTGGTGAAGTTTTGCTAGGCCTGGTGACAACTCTGCTGAGGCGACTTTTAGGAGTCTAGTTGGTATTTTGTCTGGTCCTGGAACCTTATGTGGTTGAAGACTCGACAGAAGCTCCTGGACGCCCTTAGTTGTGACTTGTATGGTGTTTAGGGATGGCAGGTGGCTTGGTGGAAGAGAAGGACGCTGAGCCAAGTCTTCTTCCGTAAAAACAGAGGTGAACTGATCATTCAGAAGTTCGGCTTTCTGTTTGCTATCGCTGTATGCCAACCCATACTTCTTAAGAGAGGACACACCGAAGTTATCTTTCTTCTTGGATTTTATGTAGTTCCAAAATAGTTTTGGGTTCTTGTGGTCTGGCTGAAGCATGTCTGAAACGTGGGCATCATGGGCAGATCTGCATAGGCGCTGCGCTTTCCTTTTAATGTCTTTATTTTTGGACCAGTCAGATGGGAAGTTGGAATTTTTAGCCCGCCGGAACCATCGTCTTTTAAATCTGGTGATACGCCTTATATCCCGGTTAATCCATGGCTGATTAAATCTCTGGGAGCTCTGGCGATGGGGAACTTCATCTTTAATGATCTTCCGGCAACCATCCTTAAAAATAGACCAGATGTAGTTAATGTATGTGGAGGTATTGATTTTCTCTATTAAGGTGTCTGATAGGGCTTTGCTTTTTTCTTTAATGGCATTGATGTTGGCCTTCCCCCACATGTATAATGTACGCTTTGCTGGTTTGTGACGTTTGGCACACATGTTGGTGTCAACAAATATGGCATGGTGGTCACTTATTCCTGGAATTGCTGTGCAGCGGTTGACAAGTTGAGGCCGATTGGTGAGGAAGAGGTCAAGTGTATTGCAGGCTCTCCAGCAGTACATTATGAAAAACTAGGAGAAAACTAGGAAGCGTCAGCGCAAAAAACTAGGAGAAAACTAGGAAAAAATAGGAAGAAAATGTAAAAAACTAGGAACTGTTTAAAGTTATCGCTTTACCTTGTCATCTTTGCATATATAAATTTACCATTCATGCAGATTCAGAGGCTGATGAGCTTACTATTTCTATGCTACATCAGGTCTGGCTTACTGTTGTCAAGCATAACCCAATGTAAACTTCGATATTTACGGCGTCAAAATACGACGTGTGGTGAACTTCATCAAATCGCGATTGAAAAATAAATCGACGGTGAAAGTTTTTGAAAATTGACTATGGAATTGAAAATATATTGTTCCTGAATATATAAAAAAATTGCAAAAAAATTTCGGGCCGATTTTTTCTAATCGGACTTTAAATGTGAAAAATCGACGAAAACTCGAAATTTTAAAACATCCAATTTTTGTTATTAATTTAACAATTGTAAATAAATTTATCATGTTTTTCCTATCAGCATGAAGGAAATCACTAAGATGATCATTTTGTTTGTTAAATTGTCTCTATGCGTCACTATTTTAGATCAACAAGAGCTGTCAGAGGAGACAGCGTGCTCGACTATTCGAATCATTTGAAACAAATGCAATTTAAAGATTAAAACAATAACAACTATGGCCATACATTCATGTTCAATCAGCAAAAATATTAACAAGTGAATGGTAAGAGAGAAATTCATTTCAAATAACAGAAATAATTTCTGTGACCTTGACCTTGGACATACTGGCATGGGTAATATACCCAACACACTGCTTTGTCATGGTGAACATGTGTGCCAAGTTATTTTGAAAACCCTCCATTCAAAACAAAAATATAGCCCGGACAAGAAAATTCTATTTTTAGTTACAGTGACCTTGACATTGGACCTACAGGCATGGGCATGGTAAGCAACACACCACATTGTCATGATGAACATTTGTGTCAAGTTATTTTGAAATCACTCTATTCCTAATGAAGTTACAGCCCTGACAAGAGAATTCTATTTTTAGTAACAGTGACCTTGACCTACAGGCATGGGCATGGTACGCAATACACCACCCTGTCATGGTTAACTTTTGTGTCAAGTTATTTTGAAATCCCTTCCATTTTTAATAAAGTTATAGCCCAGACAAGAAAATTCTATTTTTAGTAACAGTGACCTTGACCTTGGACCATCAGGCCTGGGTATGTGCAGACACACTGCCTTGTCATAGTGAACCTTTGTGTAAAGTTATTTTGAAATCCCTCCATTCATAACAAAGTAACAGCCCAGACAAGAGAATTCTAATTTAGTAAAAGTGACCTTGACCTTTGACCTACAGGCATGGTATGTGACACACTGCCCTGTCATAGTTAACATTTGTGTAAAGTTATTTTGAAATCCCTCCATTCATAACAAAGTTACAGCCTGGACAAGAAAATTCTATTTTTAGTAACAGTGACCTTGACCTTGGATCTACAGAAATGGGTATAGCGTGGACATACCGCCTTGTCATAGTGAACCTTTGTGCCAAGTTATTTTGAAATCCCTCCATTCATAACGAAGTAACAGCTCGGACAAGAGAATTCTATTTTTAGTAACAGTGACCTTTACCTTGGACCTACAGGCCTGGGCATGTATGTGACACACCGTCTTGATATGGTGAACAATAATACTAAGTTATTAAAAAATCCAATAGAAAACAACCAAGTTACAGAGCGGACACGATTTTGCAAGAAAATTCTATTTTTAGTAACAGTGACCTTGACCTTGGACCTACAAGCATGGATATTGTACGCGACACACCGCCTTGTCAAGGTAAACATTTATGCCAAGTTATTTTGAAATCCCTCCATTCATAATGAAGTTAAGGCCCAAGTGTATATTTTGCTTTACACAAAATGTAAGTGAAAAAGGTGCATAATTTAAAAAATATTGGATGCAGGGTTATGGGTCTTGTTGGTTATGATGTAGATTTTGATAGTGAAAATATATTTCAAGTTTCAAGGCAATATCTTAAGTAGTATTAAAGTTATGGGCAAATTGCTTAACACAAAATATAAGATAAAGGGGCATAACTTGAAACATATTGACAGCAGAGTTGTGGGTCTTGTTGGTAATGATGTAGAATTTGATGGTGAATATATATTCCAAGTTTCAAGTTGATATCTCAAGTAGTTTACAAGTTATGGACCAAGTGCATATTTTGCTTAACGCAAAATTTAAGTAAAAAAGGGGCATAACTTAAAAAGTATTTGTAGCAGAGTTATGGGTGTTGTTGGTAATGATGTAGAATTTGATGGTGAATATATATTTCAAGTTTCAAGTTGATATCGTAAGTAGTTTTCAAGTGATGGACCAAAGTGCATTTTTTGTTTAACGCATTTGTTTAACGGACGCCGACGGGAACGCCGACGCCGACGCCGACACCGGGGCGAGTAGGATAGCTCCCCTATTCTTCGAATAGTCGAGCTAAAAATGAAAAATACGGCGATTTTACGGCCATTGACAGACGGTCAAAAACGTGCGTAGATGGTGTTGTTTGCGACGTCATGTACATTGATAGGATTTATAACTGTCAAAACCATTATCCATTTCGTATCAGGCATATCACAAACTTTTAATTGATACCAAATCAACTATTTTCTTGAAAATATTTTTAAAGGTACATTCCACCTAAAGTTCTAAAGCATTCATATTCAAATATATAAACGATAATGACTGCTGTATATACTGTTATTGGTACAAGGAAACTTTTAGGTAGTAATATGCACAGTGTTCAAAAAATAGTAAAAACAATGCCATGTGTTAAAAAATACCTGTAATTTTGCCATTATCTTAAAAAAATTTAATTGAATATGTACATAAATGTAAGTAGAACATAAGTTTTTTAAGTTATAGATACAATACAAATTTCGTGCAACTACATGGGTGCAAGGGAGAAATTTAAACAAACCCTGAAAATTATGCTGTGGATCTGGGTCCATCATTTGGACCGCTGTTAGGTCCAAGGCAAAGCCATGGCCAAGGGGCCAGAAGCCCCCAGAAACTCGTAAATTTAACAATAAGCAAGAACTGAAACATGTGTTTTCCAGGTAAAACAACTCGTCAGGTCAAAAAAAAAATTCCGCAGAACCCGTCATTTATTGTCTTGACACAGCACTTATAATATCAGTTTTTTTAGCCAAATTTGCTATTTGTCACCCAGTTTGTTGATTCCTCTAGCCAGTCCCTATTACATTTATTTTAATAAACTTTGTAGCAATTGGGGAACAAAACTTGATGTTTGAAACATTATATTTCTTTTTGTCGCCAATGATGGACTACATGTTTTTAATCAAAGAAGGCCACATTATCACAGATATTTTGTAATGACAAACTTCATTAAAATTTTGTTGAAATAAATCTAAATTATATCAGCCAGTCAAATGTGTTTTTAAAAACATAAGACTTTGTAAGATAAGCACAACTTTATTTTAAGTCAGGTTTAAATCTTTGTCATAGGACTGTAAGTCAGGTTTATATCTTTGTCGTAGGACTGACTATGTCCATAACAACTGATTGACGTGATTTGGAAAACAACCTCTCTAGGCTAAGATACAATGGAAATATCTCAGGGCTTTTTTTCTTTTTGAGAAGGGGCTGTTTATGGACGCCTTCCCCTCAGAAAATTTCTTTAAAATCATGCTGTTTTCCCCCAAAAGTGACTTTACATCAGGTTTTTTCATTCCCCTTCTGAGTAAAAATGATGCTATTTTCCCCAAAATTATAGGGCATGAGCCCCTTCCCCTTGCAGTGAACAAAAGCTTTTTCATAAATGATTCAATCATTTTCATTTTTATCGCTTTCTAATGTCATTACTGTCTTCTACACATTTGTTCATTGCAACTGTTGCTCTGTTCAGGTTTGTTTTTGCCGCATCACGGAGACCTTGAGCAATGTCCATTTCTTTGAATTCCCTATTTTTTATAGCCTCAGATTTTCCTCTTCCAAAATCTAATTAGCATTATCCATTTCAGCCTTTATCTCTGATATATTTTTCTTAACCTTCTTTTCTTTATTATCAAGCTTTATTTTCTTGTCTTTCTGCTCTTTACAGCATCTAACGGTTGTTACTAAAATGCCTAAAGTAAGTGGAGAGGTACAGCTGTGTTGTAAAAATTTAACATTGATCAACAGTACTGAAGAAATACGTAAAATTCAATGTTCCAATCTTTTTGTTGTTTAACTCACAATTAAAACAAATGGCATTGTTTCTATTAGCAACAATGACACCAGACCACACTGCAAGCATAGGAACATGTCAACTCAACAGCTTCTGTGAAAATACTTTGCAAAACATGATTTAACACATTGCAACTTGTAATTATGAAAAATGTACTTCTTCATTTAAGTAAAAACTAGGAATACTAGGAGCTTTTTGTGAAAACTAGGAAAAACTAGGAGCCAATTAAAAAAACTAGGAAAAACTAGGAACGCTGGAAAGCCTGTGTATTGTCACCTCTAGTTGGGAAGTCAACTATTTGTGTGAGGCCTAGTTCCGGTTCTAGGAGGAGAAATTGTTCATTTATGGTCTTCCTGTACTGGTGTCCCCTGATGGAGTTGTTAGACCAGTCTATATCTGGGAGATTAAAGTCACCTGCAATCCAGATAGTGGCATTCTTGAATTTGTTGATGAGTGAAATGGCTTGAAATAGCTGTTTGGAATATTCTTCACTATTGTAAGTTGGTCTGTAAGCTGAGCCAATGATGAGGGTCTCTTTATTTATGCATTCTATTTTCTGGAATAGGATGTCACATGGAGTGTTGACTTCAATTGGTTCACTGAGAATATTGTCCTTAATCAGAATGAGGCTCCCCCATAGCCATCAGGTCTATCTTTACGGTGAATAGTGAAGTTGCTGTTTGGTGGGAGAACTTCAGCATCGTAGATCATTGGGTTTGAAATGTCGCTGCTGATTACCGAATGCAGGCTGGTACCAGGGCTTCGTTGATCTATGTCATTCCGCTACCGTGGGTGTAGACCGAGTCAAACAGGTTTGAGGAGAAGTTGGGAATACCACAAGAAAAGCATGTAAAGCTCATATCATTGTCTGATTAAGTGAAAGGCAGAAAAACAGCATCTTTCATCTGAATACGCTTTGTGTGGTACCATGTTTCACATTCGTCACAACAGATAGCCTTCTGATTCCAATGATTCTCACAGACGCCACATGGGATGATCTTGCGTTGAGTAGGTCCCGGGTTAAGTTTGGTGTCAGATGATCGTAGTATTAATAGAAAGCTGAGGTAGCGAAGGTGTTGTTTTCGCTTAAAGAAGATGCCCCTGCCGCATAAGGATTGCACCACCTGGAGTGAGGGGATTGGGTCTGAGTTGCGTAAACTGGTATATGTGAGAGCCTTTAATTTAATGAAATCCCTGTCAGCTATACCCAGGTTGATTTCTGAAAGGGGATCGAAGGTTCTGTAAAATGTGGCAAAGATTGCTATAGCTAATAGTAGTAGCTCAGGTTTTGTGATCAGCATCGTTCTTACCATGTAGTCTACACCTATACTGATGATTTTAGACGAATTTAACAAATTCTTGACTTTGGCCGGATCTTTACAATTCACCGGTGAATAAGTGGTTTTTGCCTCGTGCGGTTTATGTGAAGCCGGTGTTCCGAGAGACAGTTCCTCTTGCGAATGGTGCATGATGGAAAATCAAGTTGTGGGTGTCGCTGTTGTCCACGGGGCTCTGGATTTTAGTAGAGGGATGTTAAAATAATAGTATTGGACCTGAAGAGCTAACAAAATTACTAAAAATCTTGCTGCAAGTATCAGTTCCAATTTATTTTTGACAGTGTTTTGAAAGTCCGCCTGACTGCTACGCATGCGCACTCAGAAATCCCGGAATGGTTATATCGACGGAACGGTTTAGTTAATTTTCGCATGATCAGCATGCAAAAACGCTAAATGAAACTGTAAGTTAAATATAATTTGATCGTACATCTACATTTTAGTGCATGTTCAATTGTTTGCACTAATATCCGCCGAAATGGCTACATGGGATATATGGTTTCCGTAGCTGTGATTTACAGATATTGAATCATTTTTGAAAAATTGGAACCAGACCACGATAAGTATCTAAACATGTGGCATTATATTGGACATGCACAACTCGTGCAAATATAATGCGAATCAGTATTATGTCACCCGTTAGCCTATAAATCTTACGTGCTTGTACAAAGACGATATTAAAAAGTTCTGAACGCCGATCGAAGAAGGCAGCAGCATCTGAGTTGACATTAGTGTTTGCAAAAATTATGTGAAAATGCAAAAAAATCATATACTAGCAAAGTAACGGACACATGATAACGTTATTGTCACTTTTACTATGTTATACTAATTGAAATATTTTCAATATTTAGCTTGATTTATACAATACAAGGAGTAGCCTAGATTTGTTAACACTAGAGTCTGATACACTTTATGCATAAAGCAGACAACAGCGACGTTGAAAATAAGTTCACTTGACGGCCTTTAACGTTATCCAATCCACTGACGAAACTGCATTCAACTGTACCAATATTTTAGTGTTAACGGCCGTTGTCGTTACCAAAATCTCCACGACGTACCAAGTTTAAAAGTAAATATCTTTTTGGAGAAAGCGAATTGGAAGCTGCGGTTTCAAATAGTTACAGGGAAATAATTGAACTTTATCATGGATTATTTCAAATATTTTAGATTTGGTAATAAAAAAAGATATTTGGGACCGATTCGTTAAATGACATATTTGTCAAAAAATTGCACACTTTTTCTGCAATTTCTTTGTAAATAATATCCTGTGTGCGTCAAGATTTCGTCATTAGAGTCCTTAACAAACAGGGAATCAATATGTATATTTTTGTCTGCTAAGATATTGCGGGAAAATGTAAAAATCAGGCCAATACTCAGTTTCGCCGATAAACGTTCATGTACACAAGCAACTGCCGTCGGCTTACCCACGGCATTCACCATATCGGGTTGAACGGTGTGACCATAGGCCTACGAGTATCCAGTCCCCTAAAGAACCTGACGACGTTTATAACGTAGATAGTCTGAGCGGCAAAATTAAGCATTTAAAGTTAAACATACAAATTCAGTTACCGCAGATATCACAATAATCGAGACGTACTTAATGTCAAAATTCCCCGGTGTCAACAACAGCCGAATGGAAACAACTGTGGCTTATTTGCAATTGCCAATGCCGTAGAGTTTTGTTTCAATACTGGAAAAGTTAATTTTAACTTCGCATTCAAAGTTGACGAGTGCGATCCCGTTTGGCGGACTCTCTGGAAAACAGAAAATTTACTGAATTTCCAATTTTCTAGAGACCGGGCATCCACCTTTTCGGGCATAACAAAACAAATTTCCTTTGACGTATGGTGCAGTTGTAGAATGCCCGAGTTCATAGATAACATAATATCATGCAATAACAAAAAAATGCAAAACGTGGTTTCATCAAAGTTGTATAGGACTAAATAATAGAAAAAAAATAATAAAAACTGGAAATGGCAATGTATAAATTGTAATAGAGTAAATGAAAAAAAACATTGTTTTCTTATATCGTTCGCAAGCTGTGTAAGTAAGTAGTGTAAATTTGCTGTGACAACTGATGTTTAAATAATTAATGATATATATTTATTTTTTCTCCTTGTATATTTTATGAAGATGTGGCTGAAATACTTATCATTGTTTATTTGATATATTTGTCCTGTTACTATTTGGCATGTTGAACTAAATGCACGGCTATATTTTTCCTACATGAGTTTTTGTATATTTATTGCAGTATTGAGCCACACTGACTTTACGTCTTTTAAAAAGTCCCTTAATTTGCAAGTCGATTTTAACATGTTTCCAATTAGACTTAGAACATGAAATTTGGCACATTTGTAGTATTTAGCAAATTCATCATTTCCGCCGAATATCCTAGACTTGTCGCTTCTGGTTTCAAAGTTGCAGAGATTGCATTAAGAACCGGCCGTTCAGATGCAGGGAGCGTTCAAATGCCAGGTCCTTCTGATGATCGCGCCCAAGGAAAAGATGATAGCAAACAGGGCAGTTCATTCTTTAGCCAGAGTGTTCCGAAGTCATCAACTACGCCAGTAGCTTCTTCTAGCCAGCCAGTACTTTTTCGTAAAAATATTATTGAGAACTTTACGAGTCACTTGACTAGTGAACTGGGCGGTAGTTGCGATCCAGCACGTGCCAAACAGAATGCGTATGTTGTTAAACAATATGTAAAATATTTCGATTCCATGAATCGACCATTGCAGATTTTGCAGAACTGCAAGCCTGAAAATTTTGCCGAATACTTCAAGAATGTTGGAGCTACAAAAGGATCGTCATGGAGGAAGAATATCATTAATCAGATGGCGAAGTTTGTCGGCTATCTTGAAAACAGAGGACTGTTGCCCACAAACTCCACGGTCAACATGAAATCCAGGATATCAGGGCTGTCGAGGACAGTGGGGAATCTCAAGACAGACCAGAAATAAATCCCAGCAGAAAAAACGGAAAACTGTTTTGAAGATAAATTTGAAGGAGTTTTTTTATTCGAAGAAGCGGAGAGATGCGACATACATTATGGTTCACCGCGCTAAAAGGACTCGCTACTGGCCTATCAAAAGTACGTCATCGCCTCACTAATCATAAACAGCTCACTAATCATAAACAGTAGAGCCAGAACCGTCATATTACCGGAATGATAATCGAAGATGTTCTTTCGGCCGAGAAAACCAAGTTGCCTCGAGCAGAGGGAAGATTTACCACCGTTTCAGGTCCATTGCACCGCAAGAGAGTACAACGCCGTGCGAAATATCTGCACATAATTATGTCCAGGAGAAATTTCCGGAAGCGGTGCATCCGTTCGTGACTCGGGAAGGTGTGCCGTTCAAAAGAATTCGCCCAGGCCTGGGGCATTCAGGGATGCTGGATAAGTTTGGGGCATTCACCCAGACTAACCATAGGAAATATGTTGTGTCTACAGTGTAAGCCGGGAACTGAGAGAGAGTCTGAGAAAACAGCTGAAGCACAGTGCAAGAATTGAGCAAGAAATGTTCGATTTAGGCACGGGTTCGAAACTGGCAGTCGATATGCTAGAAACCAGGAAAGATATAGCGTGCACTTATGCCAGAGAGACTACCCAGGCAAGTTCAGTATCGGAGGACACCGATGTGGAAGGCGATGATAGAGTGAGAAAGTGGGACGAATACATTCCTGACGAAGTGTCTAGCGCTGAGTGGGACAAACAACCGGATGAAGACCCCAAACTCGAACCTCCAAAATCAGGATCCGAGTCGTTATTCTCCTCAATGTCGAAACGGGTATACTCTTGTGGGAAAAAAGAAAGTACACGAACAACATGGACTGAGACGGCGGAGAGGGTTTTTGCACATGATTGTGTTCTAGAAATAGAACTCTCCAGAAACATCAATAAGAAACCCACACTAATGAGGTTAGACAGAAGCTTTCACTTATGCAAGAGCTGCAAGAGAAATATAAAGATCTGACAGCCGAAAATATAAAAGACAAAATATGAAACCTGGCCAGAAGATCTGGATGTGTTTGAACAAGAAGGTAATGTGTTTGAAAGTGAACTTAATGTGAAAGAGACAGTCAAATTTAAATTGTAAATAAAAAAATGTGAAAAAAAAGAAAAAAAACTAATCAGAAATGTCTGCTAGAAAAAATAAAAAATAATCTAAAAATATTACAAAAAATGTAATTATAGTTGAAATGTATGTAGATAATGTGATTTATTAATTATATGATATGTGATATTGATTTCTTGTAATATAAATAAAATGAAAAGAAAAAAGAAATAGTAAACTAGATGTTTTTTGTGAAAAACGCATGTCTCCCCCCTGCGCCGCCCCCCCCCCCCCCCACCCTGCGCCCAGACCCCTGTGACCCTGACCTTTGACCTACTGACCCCAAAATCAATAGGGTTCTTCGAATCAAAAAGGGCTATCACCCTATGAATTTTGAAGGCTGTGGGTGAAACGGTACTCCAGTTATTGAGCGGACACGGTTGTCAATCTTCAGGCCCCTGTGACCTTGACCTTTGACCTACTGACCCCAAAATCAATAGGGTTCTTCTACTCTATAATGGCTATCAACCTATGAAGTTTGAAGTCCCTGGGTCAAAGGGTACTCAAGTTATGGAGCAGAAACGGTTTTCACTCTTCGGGCCCCTGTGACCTTGACCTTTGACCTACTGACCACAAAATCAATAGGGTTCTTCTACTCAATAAAGGCTCTGGGTCAAAGGGTACTTGAATTATTGAGCGGAAACGGTTTTCACTCTTCTGGTCACTATGACCTTGACCTTTGACCTACTGACATCAAAATCAATAGGGTTCTTCTACTCAATAAGGGCTGTCATCCTATGAAGTTTGGAGGCTCTGGGTCAAAAGGTACTTGAGTTATTGAGCGGAAACGGTTTTCACTCTTCGGGTCACTGTGACCTTGACCTTTGACCTACTGACCCCAAAATCAATAGGGTTCTTCTACTCAATAAGGGCTATCACCCTATGAAGTTTGGAGGCTCTGGGTCAAAGGGTACTCGAGTTATTGAGCGGAAATGGTTTTCACTCTTTGGGTCACTGTGACCTTGACCTTTGACCTACTGACCCCAAAATCGGTTCTTCTACTCAATAAGAGCTATCACCCTATGAAGTTTGGAGGCTCTGGGTCAAAGGGTACTAGAGTTATTAAGCGGAAACGAAGTGTGACAGACGGACTGACGGACAGACGGACAGGGCAAAAACAATATGTCTCCCCCAGAGGGGGGAGAGATAACAAGACGTCCTTATCACTCACCAGATTCTTGGATTCATGAAATGAAAGGTGGAAAAAATTCAAGAAAATAACAAATACACAGCTGACTTTGCAACAATTTAAACAAGAGCTATCACTGAAGGTGATTATTACCCCCGCAATACTGCTTTGTCAGAGTATACAGAAATAATGTTCGCATCTTTTTACCTAACAATGAATGAAATATTCAATAGTGCTCCCCTTTAAAAATAATGGACTTGATCCAGATAAAAAATATGTCTACCACATCGACACTTCATGCTAAACACATGATTTCAGTTTCAAGTCAATATCTTGAAAATGTATTACTTCCCATCACAAGAATTTGTTAAATCATTCCCCTACAAAAAATAATGGACTGACCTACATGAAAAATATGTTACACATATACTTCAAGCCGAACATACGTTTTAAGTTTGACGTAATTACCTTGCGAAACTGTACCAGTAGTTTGCATCACAACATTTTGTTTAATAGTGCTCCTCTCAAAAAATAATGGACTGATCCAGAAGGAAAAAATGTCTTGCACATGTACAATTCATGCCGAATATAATTTATGTTAACAGTTTCAAGTCAATATTTTGAAAACAGGAGAAGCAGTTTGTGTCATAAGATTTTGTTAAATAATGCTCCCTCCCAAAAAAATAATGGACTTGATCCACAAAAAATATGTCACTTACATGCGCACTTCATGCAGAATTCATTATTTCACTTTCAAGTCGAAATGTTGAAAACTGTAGAAGTTGCAGAACACAATTTTGTTTAATCATGTCCCCTGCAAAAAACAATGGACTGATCTACTCGAAAATATTTCAGGCACATCTACACTTCATGCCAAAAATATGTTTAAAGTTTCAAGTCAATATCTTAACAAGAGCTGTCAGAGGAGACAGCATGCTCGACTATTCGAATCATTTGAAACAAATGCAATTTGAAGATTAAAACAATAATAACTATGGCCATACATTCATGTGCAATCAGGAAAAATATTAACAAGTGAATGGTACGGGAGAAATTATTTTCAAATAGAAATAATTCCTAAATGTACCATAAATATTAAACTGAATAGGGGAATAACTATGAAATATTTCTAAATTTGTTAGAAAACTTGTTAGTAATTTTTTATTAAAGACATTTACTTTTAGTCAAATATCAATCACTTCAGTAATGTTACAGAAAAAGAACTGAAATGAAAGTATAATGGTAGTTTGAAGTTGATACCTTAAGTATTTGCAAAGTTATCGATGAAGTGCACTTAAGTGAAAATATAAG